>JAHZNF010002193.1:0-13004 GCA_027744215.1 Troglopedetes dispersus
AATTATGTTCCAAGTGACAAGGAACAAGAACGACACATGATTTAACCATTTTTATAGTCTCCTTCTCCAATATTCTTTTTTTTTGTATTCTGGCCATAATTAGTATGCATACTCATAGTAGCTAGGCTGGCAGATAAGTTTCAAGCACATGGTTAAATATTTGTTCAATCCGTCCTCTCAAATTATTAAATGATAAAAAAGCCTTGTGGTAAAAAAAAATATCCAAAGTAGATAATCAATTTAGGATCCAATCATGATGACAGCTCCTGATCGATGATCCAAGGGATCCAAAATGTTATCCTTTTTGAACAGATAAAAACATGTGTGGCTACTTTAGTCATGACATCATGAAAGCCACACATTATAACGCAATCGTTGCATACATAAATATTTTCGCGGACACATTATTGCCCATCTCCATAAATCATTTCGTACAATATTAGACTTAAAGTACTTTAATGCGACTTTAATGGAAGCAACAAAATTTAGAAAAAATAAACATTTGCGAACCAAAAATAAATAAAAAAATTTTATTCCTAAAAACACGAAAAAAGAGAGAACAAAGACATTTTTATGGAGATTGGTTGCAATGTAGCATGCTTCCTCCTTCTTGTATGTTTTTTGGTCCGGAAGTTGTCGGAAAAGGCCGATATGAGCACAAAATCCTTTTTTCTCTACTTTCTCGTCATCTGTCGAAACAAGCGGTACTGCCGGTACGTGTGTGCATATAGTAAAAAAAGATTATCAAGCCTTTCTGGTAATTTTTTATGCTTCACATTTCGCCTTCCTTTTTTTGCTTCTGTGCCGACAAAAACGTTTCGGTAGGAGGAATTCTCTACAATTGAAGAAGAAAATGCAAAAAAGTAGCGCAAAAGAATGGCACACACATATATTTGTGTGCATAAATATTTTTCGCCTTGTTCGCTGTTCCACACGCTCCCCAATAAAAGAAATTCAGGCATGCATTTCAACGAGGTGCACACAATCAAACTACATTATTATTTTTATTCGGAGAGAGGGTGTCGATGAAAAAACCGGAAGTTTACGTGTGCACACACGCTTGCACACAAAAAAGTGTACAAAAATATGAACCATATTTCTTCTCTTCATTCATGCATACAACTTTTTCTTCAAAGAAATCATTCCACCACAAAATGGAACACATAACATCGTGTGCTTGCACAACTTTCTACCTTATCATGTGATTGTGATATACCCATGCTTATCAGTTAGTGTCCACCTGGTCCCCTTTATATATAACCAATTTCTTTTTTACTTTTTCTTTTCTTTTTTCTTTCCAAAATCATGTCACGTTCACTCTTCTCCACATTTTTTATGGTATGAAAGCAATAGTAAAAAAAAGTTTGCTGGAGCAAACGGAATAAAAAATGCGTTGTAGTCACGCCATGGTTTTGTGTGTACATACATTGTAGCTATGTACATATATATTTCACTGGGAAAAATATTGTACACCAAAACTCCTGTAAAAACTCCTGGATTATCATATTTAGTCATAATAATAAAAATTTGTGTGTGAACATATATGTATGTGTGTGTGTGTGTGCACACCAAGCACTATTCTGGACGTTTGTGTACTTCTCCAGCAAAAAACACTTTCTCCAGAGCACCAAAAAACCTTTTTATGTGTTTTACTGCGATAATCCCGGTGACCCACTTTTGTTACTCTCTCTCTCCAGAGCACCAGGACAACTTTCACTTTTTTTATCCAGTCCTTCGATGATAAAAACAATAGTAGCGAAACACTTTGCTCTAGAATTGTGTACACACGTACAAGATAATATTATTTTGGCAAGACACACATGCCCCCTTTCTATCTAGTAGAGCTCCAGCCCGTCGTCGCTTTTAATTCCAGGATCAAAAAGGGGAAAGTGAGAGAGTTGAAATGGCTTCATTCAAGATTAAAGTTGGATGGCATTTACTGGGAAAGGAAGTGCCGCTTTGTTGTTCCTCATGATAAGGGCAGAGCAGCAGTGTGTACAAAAGACTCACGACACCCGCATCATCCAAAATTGTTTGTGTTTGTGTTCCAGTCCAAGAAAGGTTACCAGAGGAAATAAATAAGAGCGGAGCAAAGGTGCACTATTTTTTTCTATTTGGGAAAAGGTGAACAGAAAATAAGACAACAGAGTGAACCATATAAAAGCTCCTCGAAGCTATTTCTGAAGAATAATGGAGACATGTTAGAAATCATGAGAAAATCGACAAACAATGAGGAACTTTATGTTTCGATCTTGAAAAGACCTCCGGCTTATCGCGTGCTTTTTTACTCATACATCTGCATAACAAAATGATGATTCTGAAGTTTTGTGAACTGACGATGTGATTTTTTTTTTAAAAACTTATTTTGCTTATTCTAGCCTTGCACCAAAGTGTCCTTTGGATTGAATCATTTTTTTAAAGTAAAAATTTTTTTCTATTTGGGAAAAGGTGAACAGAAAATAAGACAACAGAGTGAACCATATAAAAGCTCCTCGAAGCTATTTCTGAACAATAATGGAGACATGTTAGAAATCATAAGAAAATCGACAAAGAATGAGGAACTTTATGTTTCGATCTTGAAAAGACCTCCGGCTTATCGCGTGTTTTTTACTCATACATTTTACGCATAACAAAATGATGATTCTGAAGTTTTGTGAACTGACGATGTGATTTTTAAAAAAACTTATTTTGCTTATTCTAGCCTTGCACCAAATTGTCCTTTGGATTGAATCATTTTTTAAAGTAAAATTTTTGGGCTCAATGAACCTCTCGCTTTGTTGCGGGCATGTGCACAATTTGTTGACTTATCCATGCCATAAAAATTCCATTATCTTTGCTAATATATGGCCACACAGTCGTAAAGGAATTGTTACTTTATTATATTTTTTATATTTTGGAGATTTTTATGGCGGAGACGAAAACCAAGTGCCACAATAAAAATATTATGTAGATCTATTCATGTATGGGTTCATACATATAATACTGATATGTGTCCATAATATTTTTTGCGTCATTTACGTACGTGGAGGAAAAAAATGGAGGGGGAGGAGGAAACAAAAAAATGGAAGTACACAAAAATATACTTACCCATTGTTTACGAGAAGCGGACACGAGGACAATGACATGATGACAACTTGAGATAAACAAAAAAAAGAACAAAAGGACAGTTCTTATATTTTTTTCTCTTTACATTTTTTCTTACTTATAAAATTGTTCTGTCTGTTACGCAAAGCCACACGACCAATAATAATATAAAAGCTAAATATGACTGTGTGTGTGCGTACTTTAGTACGCATTTACGACTCCATTTTTAAGGTTATTATCTCCAGACAGAATAAAATATTGTAATATTTTCTAACGACAAGAAAATTGCCAAAAAAGAGAAAAAAAATTGTGTAATCAAGGAAGGAACGTGNTGTAATATTTTCTAACGACAAGAAAATTGCCAAAAAAGAGAAAAAAAATTGTGTAATCAAGGAAGGAACGTGGGTCAAAAATACATGTCCCACATGTTATCCCCGCCGTTTTTTACTTTCTCTGACAAGCAATCATATGCAAATTACTTGATTCGCTTTATTACAAATTTCTATATTTTTTCTTCCAACAGGAATGAATTGCTTCATATTAGAATAAATTCGTATACCATTACATATTTTATATATATTTTTTTGGCCACATAAAGAAGAAAAAAGGAACTGAGGCAACTATATGCTTCGTAATACCGGAAGTTGTGTAAGTCCCAAACAACAATGAGAAAAAAAATCTCACACAACCAAACATTACGTACATCCATTCCATATGAGTCTTCATACTTGATATCATATTATCATACATTTAGGGGCACACTTCAGTGGGGAAATCTCGATAAGAAGAATTATGCACACACTCTCCCCGCTTTAATTTTCTCCGTTGACATGATTTAACCTAAAACGCCGTTGCTCTGCTGGTCTCCGAGAAGCTTTTGGAGGTTCTCTCCTCCATCCATGATGCTGCTAAGCTACGCTATACGACATGCACACACACACACAATCTCCGAAAATGCCGAATGGAGAGACATGTGTGAAGCAAGAAAAAAAATTTGTAGAGAGAGAGAGAGCACACAGCTCCATTTGGAAGGAGAAGGAGGATCCTCTTTCACATCCATCCTCATCCCGCAAACTCGACCCAGAAAAAAAAACTACGAAGGGAAGACGAGCACAAAACTTCCTCCAAATTCTTTTTTTTTTCGGTGCTGCTCCACGAACAGTAGCTTTGCTTCCAAAAAAATGCTATGTGTACATTGTATGTGTGCATCTCTTCCTTGTGGCAATATATATATTTTTGTTGAGCAAGGCAATGTTCTCTTGTAGAGCGCGGCTACTCCTACGCTTTCGTGGAGGCAGCAAGTGCACAGTAGTGAATGGTGGAATTTTTTTTGGATACACGAAAAAAACGACAAAAATAATGTTCTATAGAGGCGTTTGTGTTGCAAAGAGTCACCTTTTTTTTCTTCTGCTCTTGTATTTATGGTTCATGGACATTCCTACTGGAAAAGTAAAGTAAAGCAGAAGAGAGTGCACGTTTACCGTTACATTCCTTTTCGTGTTATCATAGTGGAATGGAGGTTTTTTTCTCTTTGGAAAAATTATGTACTGCTGCTGGTGGGTCTGCAGTTCCACTTGCATTTATGGACACAACGCGCACACATTTTGATTTCGAAAGTGAAAATGTTGTGAACGAACGAAAAGGAGGACGTTAGAGAATAGTGAAGTTGTGTGTGTGTGTGCTTCTTCTACTACGCTGGCTGCTTTACTGGAACAAGTGTAGAGTAGTAGCACTCCAGTGGAACAAAAAAATATTTGATACACACATACACACATTTTTACCCATGTTGTTTCCCTTCAGTTGGAAAACATTTGTCGGAGAGGATTATTCCCGTGTTCGTTTTTCCCAGCTCTGCTCTCCAACAAATTCTTCTCTTGTATTTTTTCTCCTTGAATTTAAAACAGGAAAAAGCATTGCTGGTTGGAAAAAAAGTGTGTGGACACAATTTGCATAAATTATAGACATATGGCTCCAATCACTATTTGTGTTTATGGAGGAAGTGGGACACAACTACAGTAATTAGAGAATTTCGGGACGATTTGTGGAGCAAACTAGCGTGGAGTTGTAATCGTTTACATTTATGATTCAACTCACATGTGGCACAATGTTGTGACCAATTATTCAAAAAAAAATTTAGCGAGGCAAAACAAGCCGAAATTTGTGTTTTTTTGTGTCCAACTGTAATTTTCACTTATCATGGTTATCGGGGATACATAATTCATTTTTTGTGCTGCTCCAGCAAGAACAAACTATATAAGTGCACTCGAAGAACGAGAAAGTGGGTCTTATATTTTCGCTGGATAAAGGATAACGTGAGAAAATTCATTCATATATGTGGCACGTAAAAGTGTGTGCATACATGTGTGCCCATAATATTCAATTTTATGGTATTCCCCGAGGGATATTTTTTTTCCTCTCGTCAGCTTTCATAAAAATAAATAAATAAGTAGCCATCATATCATCCTCACAGCAAAACACACAGGATAAGCCGCCATCAAGCCAGAGAGAAGAAACAGATATGCTCCATAATAAAAATGCAGGAGAAAGTGAGTGAGTGAAGTGAAGTGAACCAGCATTCCAAAAATAAGGAAAAGAACATCCCTAATAAAAATATACGCACATCACTCAAAACCTGGAAACGAACACACTTATCCTCTGCTATGATAACATTTTTATTGAAAGTGTGTCCAAAATAAAAAAAAAGCAGACAGACCGAAAGATGCATCCCTATTTTGGAACAGGTGATACCACTGCTCCATTTCATAAAAGTGATGATGATGCCATTACACATTTAAAAAACGGAGAGGGCGAGTTCCCGAATTAAGATATAGAAAAAAAAGTGGAGCAGTGTGTGTATGTGCGCTATTCATAAAAGTGATGATGATGCCATTACACATTTAAAAAACGGAGAGGGCGAGTTCCCGAATTAAGATATAGAAAAAAAAGTGGAGCAGTGTGTGTGTGTGCGCTCCATCCATCCATCCACACCAGAGAAGTGTTGCTTGTTATTCTCTTTTTTTGTGCGCAACAAAATTTCCTTATTCTCACACAAGGTGCAATCTGTGCTGAGGAAAAAAAAAGTTGTCGGAAGTTGTTTCACCACTCAACTCTGTTTAGTCAATAAATCCACTTATAGGTACGTATCCAAAAAAATATCGATCATTCTTTTTTCTCCACACACAGCTTATCATAAGGTAATATAATAGCGTGTAATAATATTAATGATCTATTTTCTTCCTTTTCATCTTTTGTTTTCTTTTGAGAATACAAAGAAAAGAAACCAATTTGCCAAGAAAATTGAAGCATGGTGATAAGCTCCATAAAAGTGCTTTTTTCTGTTCCGTGCGTACGCACGTTTGTATTATGTGTGCATTTGATATAAAATTATAGAGGAAAAAAGGTGAAACTGAATTTTGCGATGGTGCCACTTTGTCTCGAGCCACATAGGTATTATCTCCATCATTTGCTCCATAATAGGAAGAGATTATGGAGTAGCCGCAAAGCATACCACCTTAACGATTAGTAAAAAAAAGAACATGGTAATCCTAAATAGGTTCAAACTTTGCACAAATACATAGTTTTTTTTCTTGGAGCTCAATTCCAAACTTTTCAACCATCATCACAACTTTTTCCATGCTTATCATTTTTTTTTGCCGGAGAACAATTGCAAGGAAAAGTCCCAGAAGAAAGGAAACTTTATTTTATTCCGTTTTCTCTGAGAATAATAAATTGAACAATAATAACAACTTTTCGCGGAGCTAGAAATGACTCTGGAGACACAATTATTATTTTCTGCTTTCTTATCAAGTCATGACCCAAATCTAGCCTTTTCTCATCTCAACTCATTTTTCTCTCATTATTGACCACAATAATATTCTCTGGAAGAAAAGGTTTTTCTCGTATCCTTCAAAGAAACTGAAATCATCTATCATCAAAAAAAAGCTAACTGAATAAAATCGATTAATGCACACAAAGCTCCATTAATAATAACGTTTCATTGTGTTCCGGAAGTAATACGTTTCTCTGGACAAATCTCTTTCGTTCCTTTTGATCCTTATTTATTTTATCCAGTCAGAGTACAACAACACTAATGAAATTGTGTACAATAATTTTGTTAAGTGATACCAATACCTTTATTCTTATCATCACCATAATGAAAGAAATGGGTCACGCACGTAAACACGCGATGACGGTGCGGCTTTTTTTTCGTAGGCATTTTTTATTCCTCCAGCGATTCGATCCTGGCTTCATTTTCTCCAGGAAATTGGTTAGAATATTTTTTGTACGAAGTACACAACTTTTTTTTCTCTTTACCTTTTGCTGCTTCTCTGAAAGTGTGCGTGTGTGTCCATAAATATATTAGTCTTTCACAGAGTATTCTTTTATTCTCACTCTGGCTTGTCATGTCACTTCATCATGAAGCTCCCTCTTGCTTTCCTTTTTTTGCGTGAAAGGAGGAAATCACAAAGGGATTATGTTCTCCCGGCACAAAAAATATTACTGTCAATATTGATAAGCAACGCACAATGGAGGAAAAAGAGCAGGTTTTTTTCTTGTCTTTTTTCTTCAGTGATTGTAGACATCACCAGGAAATATCCTTTTTTTGGTGTGTCTCCAGTTATCTTATCCTCCTTGATACCAGCTTCTTCATCAAGATCAGTTCCTGACTGGAACAGGATTCCGTTTCCAGAAAAAAAAACACTTATATTTTTTTTCTCGAGCATCAAGAAAAAAAAGAAGAAGAGTGGGCATTAAACATAATATATGTTGCTAGATTACATTGTACGCAAAACCCATTTATGGCCACACCACACCACACTTATCTTTCTTTCTCCAAAGTCAGAAGAAGTGGCAAGTTTTTTCTTCTTTATTGCTTATCTTCTTTCATTTCCCTGTTCTCCTTAACAATAAGGAGTATAATATTTTTTGTGTTTTGTCTTTTTTGTTTCGTATATTTTTCCTGGAATAGATTTTTTGTGTGCGCATCTTTTTTTTTATAAAACAAAAAAAAATAATAATAATAACAATATTAAATCCAAGTGTGCTCCACAGGCATTGTTCTGTTTTTCATTTTCCACATTCTTCCACTATTTTTTCTCCAGTGAATATATTCAGTAATGAGATGCGATGTAGTGTGGGTCGAGGAATTTTTTTGTAAAAAAAAACACTAATATGGTGAAACGAGAAGGTAGAGAAGCACACATTTTGTGGTGGTTATCGGCGGTGGAGGTACTTCATACCATTCCTCTCTTCCCAACATGTTTTTCACACTGGAGCAGCCTTCACCGCTGTGCCCAAACAAAGAACTCCAGCAGGGACTCACTTTCTCCAGGAGTACCTCTGCTCTGCTTCCACATCTCTTTTTTTTAGATAGCCCACCACACTGCATAGTAGAGAGAAGGTGTACCAAATGTGTGTGAGTGTGTGTATGGAAAGGATGTTATTTAGGAAAAAGACTTTAACATTTTTTTTCCTTCCACTTTCATCGCTCTTCTTCACTTTCCAGAGAGAGAGAGAAAAAAAAGAGAGCTGGAGAAAAAGAGGAGCTCTCGGCTGATGCTGAAGTGGAGAATCGATCGATTATATTACGGTTGCTTCATGGTAGAAGGGAACAAGAAGTTGGGGAAGCATGCTAAAAAAATATATATGTATATATTGTACAACAAAAGAGAGGAACCACTATTTTCTTCCAGCATCACAAAAAAATAATATTCTGTGTATTTCCTGGAGAAAAAAAAATCTGGACAAGGATATATATATAATATTGTGTCCACAAAAAGTACCACCTTATTAACCATTTTCATTGAGAAGGCCATTGGAGAAAGTATAAAGTATCTGATTCTTCTTTTCCTGTCAGAGTGCATTTATCAAAGTAAATGGGAACAACTTTATTTTGCTCCTTCGTTTTTTGTCATTTTCGAAAAGAAATGTGGAGGCTTAACGAGAAAAACGTGGGACAAAAAAATTGTATAGAGCGTCAGTCACAAGCTTTAATAATTTCTTGAATTGAAAGAATAGTCTGAAGGAAAAAGGAGTCAAAAGATCTGTGTTGAGAACTTCTCACATTTTTTATCAGATAAATATAAGGTCATTTGTATGTATGGAACGTGTCTCAATTTTATGTTAAATGGTGGAGCATCGAAGAAAAAATACATATATACTGCCAAGTTTGCAAGGAAGAAAAATTCCAAACTCACTCAGTCATTTAATAAATGCAAATTTATATTTCCTTATCTAGACGAGAAAATTGAGTGCGATTTTACTGTTATGATTATGATAAATGGTGGAGCATCGAAGAAAAAATACATATATACTGCCAAGTTTGTAAGGAAGAAAAATTCCAAACTCACTCAGTCATTTAATAAATGCAAATTTATATTTCCTTATCTAGACGAGAAAATTGAGTGCGATTTTACTGTTATGATTATGATGCACGCACTTTTTTTAGAAGCTTTTGATGCTTATCAAGAAGATTGCATAATTCGTTTTAAGCCGGAAAACGAAATAACCTTAAGCTTTATTTATGGTGTTGGTCTAGTCTAATATAAATTTTTCGGGGCAAACTCAACAAAAGCCAAAAGACTAAAAATCCTCACTGAAATAATTAGTGCCTCCTCTCATGAAACCTTCTGATATTGCTCCGTCTAATTGAGCATATAATTTGTGCTTATCTCAATCAATTTCAATGTGTAGAAGAAAATTGAATCCTCTCCTGGCCTGCATCATTGATTTTTCAGATATGATCCTTCAACCATGATCGTATATACCGATAACCTATCTTAAATTAATGAAGATTAGCACTTGGCCTTAATTTGCTTTCCGGTCACAACAACCTGCTCCTCCACCATTCTGCGACTCAACTAATTTAATTTTCTTTTGTGTCAAATGAGCCACCACGCACACAACTAACCAAACCACAAAAACTATCTTCCGTGTCCATCAATCCAAGCCTAGTACCACATATGGACACACGTTCCACATGTTTCATTTTTTTACATCATGCTACATATATTTTGTGTTTCTGGAGAGGCACGAGGCAAACACGAACCAAAAAAAAAATTATGATGACACATGACACACTCTCTCTTGTTTTTTCGCTTTGTCATCGCATTTCCATTCCAGTATTCTTCCCCAGGACGAGCACAAAAGCCAACAAAATGGAGCGATTTTCATTCCATTTCAGGAAAAAAAAACAGAGAGCATAAGTCATGTTCACATATCCCCCCTTATTCACTCCAGAGACCAAATAAATATACGAGCTGACAAAGTTGACAGTATAAAAACAAAAAAAAAGAGAACTGTTCTTCGCTCCCTGTAAAATACACACACTTTACCCGAAAATATGCACACATCTCAACATTCTCCACTAAAAAATATACACACAAGACAAGAGTTTAAATGCTCATCCATCACGGATTTTTTTTCTCCATTCAAAATTACTTCCCAAGGCCATTTTCCCTTATCCTGAAAAAAAAAACAATGTTGGAGCTGGAGAAATTTTCCTCTGGAGAAGCACTTTATACCGCCATCATCAGCATAAAACACAACAAAAAAGGGATAAATTATGGAGATAGTTTTTTTTAAAAAAGGGAGGAATATTATTTGGCTTATGGCTGGGTTATCCAGAAAAGGGTGAAATGTACAAGCCATTATTAAATATGGTTATCCATCCGTATTCGATAATATTCTTCTAATATCATTTTATTTATTTTCTCTAAAAAAATGTTCTCCAGAAAAAAAATAGTTCCTAACAAAGTAAAGCATTGGGAGAAGAGTTTTCGAGCCCCGGAAAATCCTGAAGAATTTTCTGGAGAATTTCCAGCCACACTTGAGTTGCTCGTGAAGACAACACACAAAAAATTATATGCTTGTCCAGTCTCTCCAGAAAAATAAGGAAGGGTATTTTGGAGAAGCGGACAGCGCGAAGCAGAAGATATTTACGACAATTTGTGCTTGCGTTTCGCTTTCTTTCTTTTTTTCCACTTCCTTCTCTTGGCCAACAGCCGGGTATTATATTATGGACGCACATAAGGGGTTGAAGATAAGCACAAAAAAAACTTTTTTTTGTTGGTTTAAGAATAGGAAAAAAAGCAAGCATGCATGTGGACACCCTACATTTATGGTTCATTCAAGTCAGCCACCCAAGAAAAAAACCAAAAAGCCAATAACAAAAAAAATCTCCGTTTCTACTTTGTGTTGATACTCGCTTTATTTTTTAATGCGGAGCAAGCTGAGTGATGAGATGTGTTGGGAAAGATTACTCGGAGGAATGCGATCATGATGATGCTCTTTCCATGTTTTTCTTTCCTCTGGAATACCAAGCTTGTGGCCACACTTTTTTTGTTGAGAATTTTATATATGGACACATATACTAACTTACTTCTCTCGTAGGTAGGTTTACTACAATAAAAGTATGTAGTTGTGTCCACTTAACCGTGACGTGATGATGATGATGACCACACTGATTCTGATTTACTGGATAATATATTATGCCTAATTTCGAGTAAAGTGAACAGAAGCTTTTCATTTTTTCTTGCTCTGCTCTTCTATCCACTGTACTCTAGGGAATTTAGGGGAAGTTAATATAGAAAAGAGATAAGAGTGACTCACACAAGCGTGGATAATTTCTACGCACCCACAATTTCATTCTCCTCTTTTGATTCAGGAGAACGATAATGGAGCAGTAATAATGGTAATAGCCGTGGCCTTTAATTAATAAACTTCCTCTTTTGTGCAATACCTATTGCTCTTCACATCTATTTTTGGAGCAGAGAACACATTTTTATAATGTAGTCTTCACTAAATCGAGAAATAATTGTTCATGATGAACAGAAAAAAAATATTATAATAGGTTGCTCCTGGTATTCCCCGTTAGACTGTTGCGACCAAAAATGTATGAATGAGTACACATAATGTGGCATGTAAATAATAGTGGCTTGCGTGTCTCCACAAAAAAATGCAAATGAACGAACAAATGCGCGTCATGACACAATTGTTATGCTTCTTTTGCTGTTCACCACCAACGTGTTCACAACTCAGTGAGTATGCCACGGTACAACAATTATGTGTCCACAACCAAAAAACAATCTGTCAGTCAAAATAAAAAATGAGCTGGGAATTTTTTTCAAGGTTTTGACCTTTCCACACAACTTCCTTTTTAAAAATTAACTTGGACACACGGCATAAATACATAGATAAGAAGAGAACAAAGAAAAAAACAATTTCAAAACGTGTTTAAAAAATTCGTGATAATTCGTTGTAATTTATTTTGTGAACAATTTTAAATTAAAAACTGGCTTCATAAAGGACGGGAAATACTGTAAGATGCAAAGATAAGTCACACACACATGATTTATGGCTCAGTATCTGCGGTTGGTTGGCACCTTGGGTTGTGGCTGGAGGGGCTGGAATGTTACAGGATCCTTGCACACTTTGTTGCATCCTTCGGAGCAGCAGAGCTGACCATTTTTGCATTGATTATCTTGGAGACAGTTTCTGTTCTCGTCAAAAACGCAAATACCGGCGAGACCTGAAGGTGCAGGGCATTGCTTCACGATAAAGCTGGTTTCTTCCTTTGGTCGTCCAGGATAAACTGGGTCCTTGCAGACTCGGTTGCATCCTTGAGGACAACAGCGTTGCCCACCTTTGCACTGCGCGTCCTCAACACAATTCACGTTTGGGTCGAAAACACAAATCCCGAAAACGTCATCCGTAGGTGGACACACGCCGGGAGACTTATTCTGGGCTGATGCTATAAAAATATTATGGACAGACATTAATATTTTTAATAAACACAAATCAAGTCAATAACTAATAATTTGAGAAAGGTATAATATAATTTTTTATGGTCACAAAGTCACAAACCTTGGCTGCAAACGAAGATCACCAACACGATTGTTCCAAAATGTTTCATTTTGTTG
>JAHZNF010002194.1:0-16825 GCA_027744215.1 Troglopedetes dispersus
TGGAAGTGAAACGACGGCGCAATGGTAACAACAACAATGATAACTCGATGAACAATGAACCAGAGGACTTGACCCGACCCAAAGATTCTAGCAACGGGTCAGGAAACAAGAATCCATTCCTGGGTAATCCAAACTCCCTGGTGGGCGAACTTATCGATAGATTTGGGCTAAACAACATTGCACAGTACAGTGAAGCTTATCGACAAGCACTAAAGGAGTCTCAGCTCTACTCCAAGCTAATGCAGGGAAATGGGAATGACGACCGTTCTGGAGGCATCACTCCGGGATCGCTGAACAATGGATCGAGTCCAGGTTCCCCTCATCTTGGAATCCCGGCACCTTTCGACATGCTCAATTCCGCCCACGCTGCTGCGGCCGCGGCAGCTGCAGCCGCTGCCAACGGTGCTCACCCTCCACCGCCCCTCTTCCCTTTTGAAACAAATCTGGAGAAGAGGCTGAAAATGGACTCGTACGAGGGACTTCATGCGGCAGGATTGTGGCTGCAGAGAGGAGACCCTCTCAACTTTCTAAATCCTGCAGCAGCCGCTGCCGCTGCGGCCGCGATGGAGAGTGCTGCTGCTGCTGGACAAGGGAATCCTATGCTGGCTAATCCACATGCACTGAGCAATGGATCGGGAGCCCCGGAGAGACCGGAGAAGGGGCCGCGCTTCAAGCTTGGTGATCGTAGAGGAGGTGGCGGCGGAGGAGGGGGTCAAGACCGACATGGCGAAGGAGGTGCTTCCATCCCCCAATTTAAGAAGGATAGCAAGCGAAATGACACTTGTGAATATTGCGGGAAAGTGTTCAAAAACTGTAGCAACTTGACCGTTCATCGCAGATCTCACACCGGAGAGAAGCCGTACAAGTGCGAGCTCTGCAGCTATGCTTGTGCACAGGTAAACAATTTAATTTAAAAAAAACTACGTAATCTACATTAATTATTATTTTGTTCATTTGGTCCATTTGTAAAAAAATCATCCCAAGTTTTTTTTTTAAATATATATTTTTTTATTTCTCTTGATAACCGTTAAGATGGAACTCGGGTCGGGATCGTTCATGGACCACAGTGAGGAGTCAAACTCGAAGGAAGCAACTTGACTGTTGCCCTGGGGGGCGGGGTGTCCCTTAGTACCCCACCTTCCACCTGGTGCTCCTGGAGCTGCCCATTCACTTCCGACTACGTCTGCCTCCTCCACCACGTCTCAGTTCGGAGACCAGTCTGTTAGTCCTTCAGCAGGAGCAGTGCCAACTCCGTTGCAGTTGGCGGCGAGTCCTCCTCTACAGGGTTTCCATATGCACCTTCCCCATCATCTCAACCTGCTTCCGCCGCATCCCCACTTCAGGCCAATACCGACGCCACCTTCTGCTGGTATCTTTTAACATTACCTTCCCACTTTTTGGTAGTCATCAAATCAATTCGGAAGCACCTTCGGTTAAATGCATGCCTAGTAAAATATTATTTAAATAGTGAGGATATTTGTGACAATTAGTGAAGCTGTTGTGTTGTGTGCACATCATTCTCCAACCAAACTCCACACACACACACCAACACATCTAAGCCCTTTTTTTCCAGGAAAAAAAAAAACTGGAAGGGTTGAAGTGAGACAGAAGGGGAGATCATGTAAAAAGTTCCCGTGAACCACATTACTACCAATATTCTGTTACCCGTTGCACAAACTAGTCTATCCAATCTTTTTTGGAGAAAAAATAATGTTTTTCTTTACACATAAAATTACAACAGAGTCATACACCTTCCTTTTTTTTAAATAATTATTGTTTTGCTTTCTGCTCTTCCAAAAAAAAAATGTTGTAGAAATGAGTCCACCAACCAAACAGTTTACAAAACTCTCTTCAGTAGCATTTAAGATTAGTCAGGTAACATTTAACGAAAGAATAATAATTCAATGTCTTCCCGGTTTAGAATTCCTATAGAAAACTCGGTTATCAATATCGATATTACATACATATATCGTATTTACCAACCATAACTGGTGACGCATGCTGAAATTGGAGGAAATAAAATGTCTTTGCTTAAAGTAGTTTAGTATTTATTATTATTTTGCCCAGTCAGGGTAAGTTTTAAATTATTCGTGTTTAATTAGAGAAAAGAAATCAAGACTTGAGTATGATTATTTATGTAAATTATTTTTTGGTCTTTTGTTTTGCCACCTTATATTTATCTCAGCACAGCAAGCAGCAGGGTGTCTCTCTCTCTCACTTTTCTTTGTGCAGGAAGGTATGCAAAAATGATTGCTCGGTCAAGTTTCAGTTTCCAGGTCCGGTCACAGGTGTGTCAATTAAGGCTTATTGTCTATTTTATTTACCTGGTGACTATGATATACTAAAATGGGTCAATTATCTCTGAAGGCATAAAAAAGCATAACTTTAAACTTCATACAAAGCTACTACAAGATGATAAAATAAAAATTATAACAGGGTTTTTCTTACCAAAAAATAACAAACTACTATGGAGGCAGAAGTGGAGTTGGAAGAGGTTTTTTTAGCGCATAAACACAGGAAATACAGAATCACTAGACTGTATTCTACTCGAGTATCACTTTTTTTTACGCTAGCTCTACGTAACTACACAGTTTAGTACATATTTATTGATTTTTATCAGCGTCCGCGAGCTAACCACTGTAAAGAGAATCACTAGACTCTATTCTACTCGAGTATCACTTTTTTTTACGCTAGCTCTACGTAACTACACAGTTTAGTACATATTTATTGATTTTTATCAGCGTCCGCGAGCTAACCACTGTAAAGTATGTATTAAAAAGAATTGCATAAATGATAACAATAGACTAATGATGGATAATGTTATTTGGAGTAGAGTAGGAGCATTTTTTCGATGTTTTCTCGATAAACTTAAGCTAGGATAAATGTTTAGTGAGTGAGGATTACTCGGCCGATATGTCATCCTTGAAAAAAAAATATCTTTTTTTCTTTCGCTCGCACATCCGCAGTGTGTGTGTGTACAAAATATAATGGGTTCTCTTTTCTTGTACATTTTTTACAGAGTGTTTGGAAAGGAGGAGAAATGTAGCGTAAATTAGCGGAAATTTTGGTGGTTTGAGAGGTCGTAGATTTCGTAGTAGGATATTTACAGTTATTTAGAGACGTTTTGTGTATGTGTGCCTGTGTGTCTACTATGAAGTGTGTAGGTGTGCATAATCATATTGAAATTAATCAATTCTAGGAGTAAGTGAATATTAAGCTAAACAATTTTTTTTATGAAAACAACGGTCACATATTTTGTATATGCGGTCGGCAGTGGTTACCAAGAGATTCTTTTTCTGTACAAAGTTTCAATAGACTTTTTTTTCGTTCGATACTTAAGTGTATTTCTGTAAAGTCATAATCAAGTAGTTTTCACTCGTCAGCTGCTACAATTATGGTTGATTTTTTTTGGATAATCAGGGCGGACACGGGCTTTCCGCGTTCATTGCAAAAGAAAGCAAATGAGCGGGAAATTGAAAATGAGGAAGAAGAATATTATTATCAATTGTGAAGAAATTTTTTAGGAGAGGACATATGATTCACAATTTTTTTTGACAAGCACGTTTTATCTGTTGTTCATAATTTATTCTAATTTTTTTATAAACAATCTATTCAGCACAGTTCTTGCATAATTTACCAAATGTAGTTCAAAAAAAATAAATATATATCTATAGCTTAGCATTACTATTATTGAAGGAAAAACTTTTTGTAAGGAAACTTGCTAGCTATAATATAATATTTAATGATTACCACAGATTTTATATACTATAATACACACATACACACATCTACAAAGTAACTGGAGCATCACAACAACTGAAAACTATACTATTTCATATTTTGTAAAAGGAACAAGATAATGACGAAGAGAGAAAGATTTTTCTTTTTCATGTACATAGTAACTTATTAAGATGAAAGTGAATCGGAAAACAAGTTGTGAAAGTACACAGACTTCACACATGCATAAATACATACACAGCATAAAATGTTTTTTCCCGCTAGTCGTCTACAAAAGAAGTAATGAGCAACTTTTTTTTCTTCATAAAAAAAACTGAGACAAAAAAGGCATATATTTACAAAAAATATTCTACAAGAATATCATGATTTAAGTAATGAGAAGAAGAAGAGATATAAGGAAATCGAATTATGTACATAATTTACATATAAGATATTATGCAATACAAATTTTTTTGGCTTCATGGTTACATTAAGTAGTATAGGTAGGTAGGTAGGTAGCGTGTAGGAAGTAAAAAAACAACACACAACGGTGAAATGAATTACCAAGTCTTTTGTATTTTTATGTAAAAAATCATAGAATAAGGTAGGATTTTAAGTACGCAAGTAAATTTTTTTAAGGATGTATTTACGTATATAGCATTAATATGATATGTGTGGATACACTAGATTTTAGGGAAAGATGTGTTTTTTTTTGTAAAAAAATTAATTGAGATTTTGTTTGGTGCACAAATAATAATGTATGTTTGGCTTGAGGAATCAGACCTGTGCTGCTGTCAACATATTTCTTTTCGTCTGAGTATTTACATGTTGTGTGTATCTATCTATCTTATCGAGGCTGTGAAAGAACGAATGCATAGATTATATTTTGCGTGGTTGGGAGTAAAAAAATCACACAGTCTGTTTAATACGTGTGGGTTTTTGCAGTGCGCGTGGTTCAGCTCCTAGAAAGACCCCATTTGTAATCTCATAATCAATCAATACAAAAAAAATGTTTTTTTTTCTTGCGAAAAGGTAATCAAGCCAGACATACCAATATATAATATATGAAATGTGAGAGTAGTTAGTTTGGCAATGGTGAAATTTTTTTTGTTAAGAAAAAAAAATTTTTTTTTGCTAGTGTACATTTATGAAAGGATCTAAGCTAAGAAGCTGTAAATAAAATAAGAAAAATGGTACATAACACAACCAGAATCAATTTGATACCTATTCATTTCTTCTTCGGAATGTAACAAAAAAAAGATAACCAACTTAGATTTTTAGTCTAATGTATTTGTACTAGTGGGAGGCTATATATTCATCACTAACAATAATATTTAAAAAATGTAACAACTCGCGTAAACTTTTTTGGAGGATGAAAGGAGTGTTCTTTTTTGTAGTTAAATAACGGACTCGAAAACAAAAAACTTGTAACATAATATATAAATATATATATAATATATAGAATTTGAGTAGGACTATTTGATAAGATGTACTGATGAGCAACTAATTTTTATGCGATGTAACTATATAATGATCAGTGAAATATTAACGATTGTGACTAAAAAAATCATTGTGTACTAATACGTAAAAGTTCATGTGGGTTGTATAAATGTGTGCGTGTGAGCATAATAGATAAATAAAAGTACCAGCGTGGTTAATAACAAAAATATAGGAAGTAAACTATTATGTTATCAGTAGATGTATTCTTATTGCGAGTAATAATAATGATACAAGTATTTATACTAATTTAAAATAAATAGCGTAATATTATTCATGATACTTGATACAGTAATGGTGAGTAACTAGTAAGGAATAATAAACATGTGAGGCACGATGCATAAAATTGAGTAAATCCTATATAAGTACTAATTAATACTGGAATTATTCATAATGGTAATCTTGGAATATCATTTCTTCCTTTTCGAGTTTCATTGTGGATGAAAAAAATAAAGAGATTTTAAAACGTATCCTGCTGTCTTCCTTCATCAACGTTTACTGTACACTTATTGATTGGTTCCATATCCGCATAATTTACTTTCATTATTGTGCATCATTAAAATGAAGAAAGGTGAAGGAAAGCACTTTTTGCAAAATTAGCATTTTTGGGGCGACGCAAGACTCAACGTGCTTGGATGTATATACGCCTTTTTTTTCGCATCGAAATGAACCAACTTCAAGCAAAGCTCTCATTTTTTTCTCAACCATGTGCAGCACTCTTGTAAATTTTCTGATACAAGCCCGAACTTTGGACAAAAGTATAACCTTCCTTTTTCCATTGTGACCACATCAGAGAATAAAAAATACTCCAAGCTTTATGACCAAAAAACGCTGGTTTAGTATTAAAAAATCAGAAAAAAAATCGATCGGGTATGAGAAGCACTCCGCGCCACCAGGCGATCATCACGCGAACTACTACAAGACTCACCCAAAATTCCACTTTTCCACACAACAACAACGTCCTTCTTCCCTTTGTTCATCTCTGTCTAGTGTGGGCATTTACTTTGTTCACTCGTGGAAATACACAAACTGATCCATGATCCAAAAGCATCCAAGTAACTGGAACGTTTGGAAAGCCCACCCGAAGAAAAGGAGACCTTAATAATGGTTTTTAAGAAGCAGTTAATTTCAAATGTATAATATTTTCTTGTCGTGTTTTATAACATTTCTCCATTTCGACTTGCACACATGACTTCCGTTCTTAACACAAAAAAATAATTTCCCCCATTTTTCCCCAATTTTTACTTGTGCATATCCTCCCTTCCTTCTTCACATAAGCGCTGTAAACATCGTCACCCTCGAAGCGAAGCTCATTAAAAGCCTGCATGCCCGGCTCAAGAATGATAAGCAACCTTTTGAAAAATTGAATATCGCCATCACCATGATTACTATTATTACCAGAGGGACATCCAGCTTCGCATCTTTCACACACCACCATCCCACTAAAGATCATGCATGAGCAGTCATCTACATAGTAGCCGACTACATTCCGTATTACTTTTTTTAGCCCATCATGAAAATCATGATGGGCATGCACACATTCTGAAAACTATTTTAGTTGCACTTTAGTAATCACCATCAGCATTATCAGAGTAATCTTCCTCCTGCATTTCAATGCTCCTCCAAAATATTTGGGAAACTGCATAAACCACTCCAAAGTGCAGTGCTCTCCCCTTTTCTATTTTTTTCTAAAATCTTTATCATCATATATGTTATATATATTTAGAGACACACATGCTATGCTAGCATGCATGCATGTGTGTTCATATATGTAGATAATGTCACCATTCCTCCCGTCATCATCCCATCAACCATCAAGAAATGGAGAAAGGGGTGAGATTTTATTTTCTCGGGAATGATATCCAATATTAAGGAGGAAAAGCGGAGCATTACTCTGGTTTAAGCCAGCCAACTGTGCAGCAGAGGAACTAGTAGACCAGCCTGCTATTATTTTCTCATGCGGAGGAGCCGTAAATAGAATTTTTTTTGTACGTAAGTAGTAGAAAATGCATCATATGCACACACGCAAGTGCACATGTGCGGATGCATGCATGTTGTTATTATGATTGGGAAAGTGGAAGTGTAATGCTGTTATTACTGTCATTACACACTCCTCTCATTTTTTTCGCCGAGAAATGGAAAGGGGAACCGGAGAAAGCTGGCATCACACACGAAAGTTGCGGTGGGGAGGGAAGAGGAGTGCGCGGCCATCTTGGTGAGTTTAATACTATAAAAATGGTATAGTACTTATTTCTGAAAAAAAAATTGAATATGTAAAGACATGGTAATGTAAATGATGAGACAGGTAAGAGGGAAAGGGAAATGATGTGCATGACTTCAATCCCCAGCCACGAATCACTGCATGATCACGTCCTCCTGATTAATAAACAGCTGATGAAAGAGAAAGCGGTAAATTGTGGTGTGGCCTGGGTAGGAGAATTATTTCCCGTCACCATTACCATCATCAGCCAGTGAGCATGAACCTTTCCACTTCATTTTTTTTCGGTTTGTGCTCTACCTCTCTCTGTGCTTCACTTTATTTAGCTAAGGGGACTTTTGGAAGGGAGATAAGCTAAGGTGTGCTGCTGCTTTCCTTGTCTTAGATAGTTCTTCTTAGTTTTTTTTTCTTTTACCCTCGGGATCAATTTTTCTTCAGTTTTTTTCTCTCTCTCAAAAGGAAGACTTTTTCTCTCTTTGCGCACAGCTCGTGAACAGAGTGGAAAAAAAAGAAAAACAGGAGCGAGTGGACCAGAAAATATAAATACTTGGATTCTTGGATTGGAACGAAGAGAGAGGGAGAGAGCCAAGCCCTCACTTGCTTTTCCCTTCCCTTGAAGTACTCAGGTGGTGGAGGAGGAATGGTTGGTGGTGGTGGTTGTTGTGGTGCTGGTCGGTCATGGTGACTCAAGTCAGTTGACTTGGATCCAGGCATGCTACTGGAAATGATTTCTTTTTTTTGGAAACACAAAGAAAAATATTTCTTCTCTTCTAACAATGAGCACACTCACCAAAAAAAAGACATGGAGATGTAAGCAAGCATTTCCGAACTGAGAAGAAAGGATTACCATTCCAGAAAAAATATTTCCCTTGTCCTTCCTCCACCATCTCCAGGGAACACGGAGGAATGGAAAAGAAGTCGACAACAACAACAAAAAACGTGGAAGTGAGTAAAAAAAACAGGCTAGTATGAAAAAAAGGAATAAATGCTTTTTCTTCTTTCCCACTGTATATTTTTTGATGGAAGTGGGAAATCAGTGCAATTTGTTTCTGCCCGCGTTTTTCTGTCATCATCATCATCGTGTGGCGATATATATGTATTTCTATGTATATATTTTTTTTTGTTCCTGGGAGCACCATTAGGACAGTATAGTACCTTGCCGCCACCACCTCGAAATGATATTATTAGAGAGGTGGCACGCTGGCATTTACCCACCATCATTAGATTCGTTTAAATCCTTCCATGGTATACTGACAGATGGGAAGGTTCCCTTGTTTTCCGTCTCCAGCCTGGGATCATTATTGATGCCTTTGTGATGCTCCACCACCACCACCGTTTCTTGCTTCAACCATTTTTGCTACTTTTTTTTGTGGTACACACATGTGCATGTATTCTTTTTTTAACATTCTTCTAACAAATATATTGGTGACTTTTGCCTTCCTCCCCTTTTTTTCTACCTCTCTGAATTCATTGAGAATGCATAAAAATTTCTAAATAATAATAATAAGAATGGCTCCATACTCTCTTATATACGCGCTTCTATGCAGGGAAAGTCTCTCTCACACACAATTTTTATTTTTCGTAAGCACATACATATATGCATACACATGATGTGTATTATTGGTGTCTCCAGATTTGGATCGTTCGTATTTTTTGTTAGAATGAGAGCGTCACGCGTACTTTTTCCATGTGTGTACATAAAAAGGGACATTATACATGTATATATATAAGTAAGTGGGAGCGGGAAGGTTTTGTTCTCCATTTCCGCTGGAGAGGAGAAAGCGTTCGTTTTTCACTGGTAATTTATGCAAATCACTCACTCACTCTTCGTCTTCTCCAGAGCACCACAGAAAACAACAACTGGTGTCTTTCTCCTCGTCCCTTTTTTCCATCTCTCTCTCTCTCTCTCTCTTCTTTTTTTCCATCCACAGATATTGATTGGAGTCATTGAGTCTGCCACGGTCAAAGAAATACATCAGCCTTAAAAGAGTATTTTTTGTGGAGCTTGTTCACCACTTAGAAAAAAAAAGACAAGGAGAGGAAAATGGACAATCAATATATTTTCCGAGGAAAAAAGGGTTACGCGAGTAGCGGCTTATAATTATGCATAGAAAAAGGGGCATTTTTCTTCTTTTCTCTTCCTCCTCAAAAAAAAAACTTTTCCGCATAGATGGATGGGTAAGATAGACCACTGGTATTATAATGTATTTTTTTGTCCTCTTCCAAGCCACATTATTCTCCAGTATTTTTCTTCCACATTTATAGACATTCCCAATTTATTTCACATCAGAGGCGAAAGAAAGAGAAAAAAGAGAGCAGAAAGGAGAAACGGGAGAGAAAAAAAGATAAATTTTCGCTGTCCGGGCATAAACATTTTTTTTCCTTGTGGTGTCGTCGTCGTCGTCTTCCACTTCAGTTTACAGTGTATTGGGCCCTTGGCGTAGTATCTTGTGGTGGTGGTTGGCGGTGGTATGTGTGTGTGTGTTTGTGCATGTGGATACTTTTTTTAAAAAAAATGCTCGGAACCGCTCTGCTGGAGAAGAAAAACGACGACGTGATTTTTCGTGCCATCCACTGCCACCTCCATCCAACAATAATATCGGCATGCACACACACACACACACACACACACAAACATGAATGCATTTTTTATTATTATCAAAAGGACGCACACATATATATTTTTTTCCCTGGAATCATAATACTTCTGGAGAGAAAGAGAGAAAGATAGCTTGTTGGAATTAGACAGATGAGCGAGTATATCAGGAAACACATACATATATGATGTATATATAGTTTTTTTCTCTTTTTTTCTCTCTCCACATTTATTTCAGCTCTGTCGCCTTCATTCCCTCGACAACAACACGGAGAAGAGAGAGAGAGAAAAAAAAGACAAGAGAATCTGCTGGAGAATCCATTATAATATATTTTTTTTGTCTTATTCTTCTGGAAAAAAATGGAAGGCTTAAGTGCATATAATGAATATAATGTCTGGATGGAGTAGTAGTGTGTATTATATATAAGTATATAGTAGCCTCAACATCTTCCAGAATAACCATTTTCTCCCCCAATATTTTTTTACTTGGTGCTGGAGAGCTGGAAAAAATATAAAAGACACAAAAGACAAGCTAAAGACGACTAAAAAAATGAACGTAACCCTTCCACTTCTCCCCTGCCTATATATATTTTTAGTCTTTTTTTTCTCTCTCTCTCTCTCTCTCCAGGAATATTGTGTGTCCATAGCTGTTGTTGAGTGTGATTCCTGGGCTGTGTTTTTTTTTCTTGGCGGCATGGGGGATAATAATGATAGTGATGGATTTGCATGTGTCATGGTGTAGATGTGTTGCTACTGGAGAGCGTAAAAAAATATTTTTCCCCGTCCTGCTTGCTTCGAGGGAGACCGGGAGAGAGAGAAAAAAAAGTTCAAGAATGCCAATGGGTCAGCCATCCGTATTATACGTAGTAGTAGTAGTACGGGAAAAAGGATCGTAATGCATTTTATCCATAGAGGATTTTCTTTTATGTTATTTTTTGGAAGATGAGGAATAATTTGTCTTACTACGACAACAACAACGACGTATCAAAACCTCCTGAAAAAAAAACTATATACATGCATATAATAAGATGCATACATTAGGCAGGCCTGGAATAAGACAATTGCTACAAGTTATTGCTTATCCGGAAAGTACTTTCTTCTTGAGCGAGAGAAATGAATGTGACCCTATTTTCTTGCTTACTTGGCTCGTTTCCCCGTTCATTCATTTCATTCATTTTCCCTTCGTTCGTTTCGTGCACTCGTTCGCTCAGGTTTTTTTTTCCTTTTTTGTCTAAGATATTTATGGTGTGCCGATGAGACAAGAGCAATTAATCTTTTTCACTCCTTGTTATTCTCTTTCTCTCTCTCTCGCACACACGCACGGCCATGCAACGCCATCACATGGCCTTCGCTCTCCTTCACACGGGCATCTTCCATAATACAACCTTTTATATTGTTTGGGGGAGAGAGAAATCTAAAAAAAAATCCCGTTTTCTCATACCTCCACAAATCTTGTATTAGTCCCCACCATTTTCTCACACTGTCCCTTTCTCCGTATAATTCCGGATATTATTATGTTCCAGGGAAATAATGAGAATCAGGGAATGGGAAAAGGATGAGAGAGAACGTGGACAGCTCAATTTTTTATTTAAAAAAAAGAAGATATTGTGTATCTCTCTTTTTCCATTTTTTCCATGATACCTGTGGTGGTAATTTTCCCAGGTCATTAGCGGACCAATTAGCAGCCTTCTTCTTTTTATTATTTGCGGAGAACTTTTCCTTTTCTTATTTTTTAAAAAAAGAGAAGAAATGTGGTGGTCATAACTTTCTGTTAGAATTCATCATTAGTTTTTTTCTCCATGCCTGCCCTGCAGCCCTGAAAAAGTTTTGTGAGTTGCTTTCACCGAGACAAAAAAATTATAGCGACTATTTTTTTCGCCCTTTTAGCAAACAAACAATGAACAACAACAAATGGCGCGCAAAATAAAAAAGTTCTACAAGAAGAAGGTGGTACGAGAAAGGAAGAAAGAAAATGCGAGCAATCCGCACGGCTCTTCGTATCTCCAAGAAAAACTAAAATGTAATAATAAAGAAAAATAGCCTTGATTGATTGTGGCATGTGGTGCAGAGTTAGGAAAGGTCGATCGACCCGTACCCACATCTATGCACTTACTTCCTAACAAACTTTTTTTTCTCTTTTATCTTATATCACCTATTTTCATTTTTTCGTCGAAAACGAAAACAACAAAAAAAAATGCACGTGTCCTCCACATCCATTTCTCAAGAATATTTAATCCTGAAATACTAGAGTTGATTTGGAGAGACGTGTTTTTCAGATGGTGATGCACACACAAAGAAGAAGTGAGTTGAATAATACAAAAAGATGTGTGTGCACACATTGTACCCATTTTTCCTTCCCTTAAATTTTTTTTTTGCCTCCCGGCAAACAAAAAAAGGAAACGGTTTTTGCAGTAGATATACATACTTGATAATACATTATTTTTTTCGGATCTCGTCTTGAGAAATATTAAATATATTATTTTATTGTCTTATGTTGAGCGTTGCAGTTTAGACATGTAAGTAATGTAAGTGTACCTAGCCATTGGTTCCCTTGAGCGTGGAGAAAGGAAATAAAGTTGTGTTTTCACTCAGTGAACGTAGAATACGCTGCGAGGGCTGTTTTTTCCCCGGAGAAGGTGAACTGATGATGATGATCCAGTGGCTGATATTTTTTTTTCTTTATAAGAAGAATCCCGTATATGAAAGCCAAAGGAAAGGAGTCACATATGCCAGCAAGTGTTGCATATATGTGGAGAGGAAATGTGTGTACACATTCTGATATTACGTGTGGAGAAAAAAAAATAGTTGTTTCCAGGAAGGATTCTATTTTCTTACGGAGATAGCGAGGCCAGGAGACATGGGATCAGAAAGACAATGTGAATGCTTTTTGCGAGGATTGGAAATCCGTTATAATTTTATTTTCAATAAATTTTTCATTGGTCGCCTCTCCTCGTCGGCGTGGTCCTGGCTTTCTGTCTCTCTCTCTCTCTCTTTTCCTCTTCCTTTCGCTCGAAAATTCTCGTGGAGAACCAGAGAAGGATTTGTTATTCTGCGAATGCCAAGAATGGAGGAAAAAAAGGACGTTCGAGTGGAAATATGGATACATGCATCATCTTTTTTTTTCCTTTTGGCCAAACAATATTCTTAATGTAATGAAATGGCTTTTCCTTTCTGCTTCTCCTCTGCTTCACAAATCTCTCTGCCTCTCCAGTCACCAATCCTTCTTCCTAACAAGGTTTCACTTTTCCCTGAAACAATGAACATTTTTTATGTAGTTTTTGTGGCGAGGTCTACGCAGATATAAAAAAATATATCTTCTACGATCCTCGATCTATGATGGTCCACACTCAATTCCATTTTTGCTTCCTTCCAGTTTCAACGGATATTTCACAAGAGAAGTGGATCTAGAATATTTATTTTTAGGAAAAGGAATGAGACTTTTTTCCTCCTCAAACTGACTCCAAAATTTTTGGAGAGGAAAAAGGTGGAAAAAAAAGTTTTGTATCAAAATGCTGAAAATAATGACTCCGGATTTACGACACAGCTCGCTCATCCCGACAGCCTCGATTGCAGTTTGCACTTTCATTATGGAAACTAATAAAGATGTCATCTGGAACGCACGCTTTTATATATTTTCTTTTTGGCAGGGAAAACAAAAACGGAGGAGAATGTTTGTTATAAAATTTTGCATTTATTTTTACTTTATTTGGCATTAATAAACATTTGAATATTTTGTCACTTTCCTGCAAAAAAAAACAACTTTTTTTTGTATAAAAAATATTTCTGTGGAGTAATCAAGTTAGCCTAATTACAACTCTCAAATTGGCTTATAATCTTGTGTTAATTTTCTTTTAAAAAATTATTTAGCACCGGCGCGTGTAAATTGCATTACATACATAAATCCAGGGGCATCATAGTAGAGGGAAGAGCTAAGCAAGGAAAAAAAAAGTCTATATGCCTTCATTTTTTCTATCCATTTTCTTTCTCTCTGGACCGCTTGCGTGCGCTTGAGGAAAGGGCGAAGTATAAAAAAAAAGTTCGTTGGATATTTTTTTTTGTTGGATGGACGAATGGCTGTGGTTGTAGGTGGGCGGCTATGGGAATGAAACTGGCTCGCTCCATTCACATTCTCCCTTTTTTCCAATAAAACCAATTTTTTCTCTTCTCCAGAGAATGAGGCGAGTGCTGGAGAGAGAGAGGAAAAAAATACGTAATATAGGATATTCGTGTAGTCGTTTTTTTTTCTGGTGGAGTAGTCGTCCTGCTTTCGCCGTCGTGTAATGATGATGATGGGGAGTCGTAGTGGCAGCGGTTGGCTCTGGTGGTTCGTGGTGACCGATCGATTGAAAGGCATTTTCAGATTTTCGGATGTTCTCTCTCAGTGGAAAACGAACGAACGATAATGTGTAGGTACACACAGACACTCACTCACTCACTCACTCTTGGAATGGATCAGAGAATGCCTACCTATGTATGTACATTATATGCACACACACACATATTTACATCCATATATTAGTGGAGGAAAGGGAGAGTTGGGAAAAAAAAGTGAAAGGACTACTACAACTCTCGCTCGCCCATCTCTCCCCAGTTGTGCACTAAGCGTGGTTGTAAAGGCAAGGCAAAGCTGTAATTTTTGTCGACCTCCCTTCTCCACCAAAACAACCATCTATCCTCCATCACTCTCCGTTTTTCTTTTTCCCAAGAACATCCACTCCACAAACATGAGATGCTGGAACAGGCTCTGGATAGGAGTGGATAGGTATGCTGCTGTGGAGAAAAAAAATATATAATAAAAAAAAGGAATCCTACAGGAGAATCATGGTGGTGATGATGATCCATTCCCATGTGAAAGTTTACACTTCTTTCCAGGCTCCAGCAGCATAGTACATACAATATATTTGTCATTGTGACTGGAGAGAGGAGAGTGAGTGAGTCAGCTTCGGAAAAATGCTACTGCTCCACAAAAAAATATGTGTATTATGGAGCACAGCTTACGTAAGCATGTCCAAAGTAAAATGCTCCAGAGGTATGCCCACACACACACACACACATAAAATACAAGTCGTTTTCCGCGAACCAATGGCCACAACTAACAAGGAAAAACGGGCATTTTCAAATCACACTCGCACTTACTCAGACACGACATAGACAGGACTCGAGAAAGGAAAAAAAAATTGTTATCCACGAGATTCCTCAAAACATAAGTGGGAGAGGGAAAACAACCACAGCGAATCACACACGCCATTCCATCCATCCATTTTCGCCCGACTTTACCATATTTTCCGGAGTGGAAAAAAAACTTTCATCTAATGTATGTACTCAAACACGCATCCTCGTTCGCTTCTTTTATTTTCATGAACATTTCACCCTCAATTTTTTTTTATTTTTCTACAGAGTTTACTTGCTCTTCTTTTGCTTGCTGGAAAAAAAGTTATGTGTATTTAGAACTCATGACGAGGTATATTTTTATTTTGGAGACGCGCCATCATGATTACTCGAGAAGACCATTGGTAATAGAAGCACCCTTGTGAATGATGTGAAGTCCATTCAGTTGCTGGGGCGATTGCGACGATAATGATGGTGCTGATGACGTTGATTGTCAGAAGAGGTGAGTGATAAGTGCTGAGCGTGGGGTGCTCCGTCCTTCTCATAATGTAGTTATTTTTATAAAAAAAATATATCTCTTGTGTCACGCGAGACGCGAAAAAAAGGGTATGAAAGATGTCGTCTTTCACACTGATAATGCACCTTCCAAACACAATTTTTTGTAAAATGAGAGCAGAAAGCCTATACTCAGTTTATCATGGATGGATATCGTGGTTTCTCCTTTGCGAGCATTGTGGACAATACAGGTGGCCAATACTATTTCTCCGCGGTACTGAGGCAAAGCAGATTCAAGTTGCAAAGGATGTTTGTTTCTGTAGAAAAAAAAATTATGTTTCATGATTACACTTTTCTAGATTATAATGGGATTTTGGAAAAACGAATTTTCTTACGAGGAGATTTTCTTACGGTTTTTTCATATCCAACGCCTCACTTCGATGCTGCTGAGACGATGCGCCATTTTTATCCATTTATACAGCTCAACCTATCCTTTCCGTGGTCCTTCAAAAAATAATAAATTCATTTACATAGTATTTTCAACATTATAGTAATTTTATTATCACTGTAGCCAATGAGGACTTGTTCTTCAAAATTCTTTCTACATAATTCATTATTACACGATGTACTTAACTGAGTGCAAAGACACAATAAACTGAATTAATACTTAAAGCCAGGTTTGCTGTCTTCATCGCAAGTTGTGGGTTTAACATTCTAATATGCAGATCATTTTAGCACAAGTACTAGTGTCCTACTAAACTGAATCAATTGAATTAATATTGAATATTTCTAATTTTGATGTAACTTTGTAAAAAAAATTAAATGGTGACGATAAACGATTTCCCGAACTTTACGCAATTCACCCCCTTAAATATGACACACGAACAACTAAACTAGAAGCAAATCTACCTTTAGCTGGATTAAATTCCAGAATCTAAAAGTTGAACTTGGATGATAAACCATTCTGATGATAATATCAGGTATGAAGTGAAATAAGAACGTGAAACCAGTTTTTACATTATCTAAGCCACACATCCAACCTCGCTGATTTTCAAGTGTTCACCTGGAAGATAGGTATTAATATACATTAATCCCAGGTTAGTGCATAATATTTATGTCTTGTGGACAAGCTTGGATAAATTACACGAAGCACTGGGCAGGCTTGTCGTATTTGTCACAACTGTAAAGGATGA
>JAHZNF010002195.1:0-10587 GCA_027744215.1 Troglopedetes dispersus
AACACATTTGAAAGTAGCAGAAGATACCACCACAAAATAGACAACAATAATAATAGTAACAATTCGGCTGATGGCTGCATATTTACTCTTCAATAATGCATTTCAGTAATAGCTCATGACACAATACGATATGATATTTTGATAAAAACCAACGAAATAGCAAAATTCTTATATATTTTCACCAGCACAAAGCAAGGTTTGATGGAGAGATAAAATATTCTAAACTACCAATAATAATTATGAACAGCAGACAAATTACAACAACACTTATTTTTTAAAATATAAAATTGGTCATAATTGTGTATATTTCAGATATGATGTACGCATTCCTTCATAAAAAATTCTTCTTGATCATCATGAATGATATTTGAGAAAATTTGTGCAAAAAATCTATAAGTGGTAATTTTTTTCTCGTAAATATCTGAGCTGGCAAATAAAAATAGCTCCAAATAACTTTTCCTCATCTCATCCGAGAGGTGTACTTGCGAAGTTGGTGAATTACCATATTTTCCGTATTTACGGAGCTTGAACGGTTCCCTAGGATGAATATTATCAGTTTCTCAATTATTAAATTGTAAACAGAATCTGTGATAATGAAAAATAATTAATCAGACTCCCATCTTTGGTGACTGTCTCAAAAAATATTTGTGCAGGATATTAAATTCTCAGTAGAAAAAATTAGATCGGAAAATTCCTTAATAATTCTAGCTTTTATAATTTCTTTGCAGCAAATCTTTAGTATAAAAAAATTCAAAGGTTCTCAGTATGCCTCCATTTCCCTCCTCATAATTTCATAAAAAAATGACCGAAAATGAACTCAGTAGGAAAACTAAAAGGACAAATTAAGAATGACAAGCGGAAGCTGGAGGAGTCTTCGAAAAACCTGGTTGTTTTGGGAGTGCAGCAGGTGGCTGCTGCAGATCAGCAGCGTCCCATGCGCCGGAATGGAAGCACTTTGAGACGCGTCACCACAAAATATCGTTCTCCTACATCCTTAGTTCCAGAGCCGGGAAGGACGCTTCGGAGGTTGCTTCAAAAGGATGGGTTCGGCTTCTCGAACGACTTCACGAAAACGAAACCCTGGCGATTAAAAACCGACAGTAACAGTTACGAGTCCTCCGAGACTATTCTTTCAGTGACCGGGATTGGCACAAATCGAATCACCACGATATNCTTCTCGAACGACTTCACGAAAACGAAACCCTGGCGATTAAAAACCGACAGTAACAGTTACGAGTCCTCCGAGACTATTCTTTCAGTGACCGGGATTGGCACAAATCGAATCACCACGATATCCTCCAAAGAGGTCACCCCCTCGTCGCAGAAAAGTGTTCGTGAGAAGATTGCAGAAATCGTGAGTGTCGTGTCGCCTCCAAAAGTGAACAGCAAAACTCCTGGTGGGGAGTCAGCAAAGGAGGTGATGCCAGATCCTACCATGTTGTCCCTCCCTCCGGAGGAATTGGAGGAGGCGAAAACACTTCGGAAAATGAGCATCCTCTGTCCGGTCTGCTCGAAGGGACTCCAGCCCAACCTACTTTCCCGACAAGTTCCTGCTGCAGACGCGATGAAGGTAAGCTTCCAGGCGTATGAGACCGCGGGCTCAGGAGCCTTCCGAAAAACGCTCGAGGACGGGTGGGGCCCTGGTTACAAGAGAAGACGAACAGTCGAGGCACAAAACGTGGTGGTGGCCGCCAACTGCGGGGAACTCTACCACAAAGTGTGCTTGCGTGATTTGTGCTGTCGGCTTGGGTCAGTAAAATAAATGGGGCACATTATTAAATTTGGTTAATAAAAGTAAAGTCATTATCACATTCATTTTTTCTGTAGCAAGTCACCAAGAAGTCCAAGATTTTCAGCGAAAGGACTCTGTATTTGTCCAAGTTGCTCAAAGGAGCTCAAGTACACCACTTGCCAAGAAATTGATGCACACAGGTCCTTCTCGAGCGAGCCCACGGAGCTGGAAAAGCAACTGAATAAAACCAAGCTTATCAACATGGAACTCCTTCACATGCTACCGGATGTCACCACTTATCTCGCTAAACTCAGGAGAGACGTTGAAGAAAAGACAACAGTCTTTGCCGCAATTAGGTATATCCCAAATAAGCTCTACATTTCAGCAAGAGATTATTACTTATTGACTCAAAATAATAATATTGACCATAATTCTAATGTGAAATGTTGAAGGTCGAAACGGCGAGACATCAAGGATGAATTGAAGCAGTTAACAGCAGAGGACTTGAGCGTTGTAATGGCCAGAGTGACTGATGTGGCCACGCTTAAGGATTCCCTGGCGAAGCAATCCAAGGCACTGGATTTCATGCAGCAGGAGACCCTTCAAATTATGAGAATATATTTGTAAGGGAAACTAAATAATTGCTTTCAATCACACTAATTTAAATATAACTTTTTTATTAATTAACCAAAATTAAATCCAGGCTAACAGTGATGAGGAGATTGAAAGTCAATTATGTCCAGTCGGGTGGGGAATGGAGTCCTTCCCCAGGCGAACTGGAAACGATAAGCAAGGTCCCGACCTCGTTGATCCCACATATTCACAAAATTCTGAGTGATGACCAAGCTCTTGCCATACTCGCCCGAATAGTTGTTCCAAGGATTAACGATGCAATGGACCATGCTGCGCATGAGCTCCTGGCTTGCCAAATTCTGGAACGATGTAAATGCTAAAAAATAAATACATTTAAATTATAACTTCTTCAAGTTTAAAAAGGTGTGATTTAAGACATTAATTTTTGGAACAAATGTGATGATGTGATCCTGATTTACCGGCACCACAGATGATTCCGCAAGTGAGATAATTCCACGAACCAAGACGTACACTGTTCTCTCTTCGAATGGCGAGGGCGAGGAAACTGGTGAAGAAGATGAGGATGAAGAGGAGGAAACCATGAAGTCTTCTTCCGCTCCTGAGGAGTCTGAATCTGAAATGAATGAAATGGCAGAAGTGGGGGATGAGTCCTCCAATCTCAAGTTGTCCCCTGCAACGCATGGCATTCCAGTGATAAGCTCGCCCACCCAAATTGTTGAGAATCTTGAAGCAGTACCTCCTTTGAATAATGACGCTCCATCATCTTGGATGTCTGAAAGACCTCCGCAACTCCTCCAAGTCATGGAAATAGGAGAGTCCGACCTCCAAATTAATTCGTCAGCGAGCATTATCGAAAGAGTGGAATCTCTCGGTGCAAAGGAAGAAGAAGCAGATCCCCAGAATGTGGTATCCTCTGAGTCGTCCCGCGGACAGCTATTACTCTTCAAGAGAACCTCTTCACTGGATGATTCCTCTGGATCTTCCACCATTACCCCGAGTGAGGTGGCCAGACGATATCCGAGTTTGGCAATGAAGGATGATAACCTACGTAAAGCTGTTTCTGAACCTGCACCAAGCTCCGCCGAACCAGAACCAGATGTGGCCAAGGAAAGGCAAGAATGCTTCCACCAAAATACGCAGACCATTGCAAACGCCAGCCTGCCGAGAACTCCTCAAAAAGTTAAAAAGGCGAAGAAGAAAATTCCAAGTCCGGCTCCAAAGGAGGAGGCTCCAGATGAAGAGAATGAAAATTCTTGGAGCACCATTTCCAATCCCACTGTGGCGGAGGGAAATCCAGAAGATAATTCCTGGTGCACCATTTCTGACGATGAGGGAATCCAGATGGATAACCAAATCGCATTTTCAACCCAAGTTGCCGAGAAGGACAGCAGCGTGGAATCGTGTAGGATGGTCTACTCAGCAGTGAAAAACGATAACAACAACCAAGCCAACACGACGACAGGCCCTCCTCAAAAGTTATCCATCACGATCCTGTACCTGGTGGACTCTGACGAGGAAGCAAAGCAACGTGATCAGGAAGATGATAAGCAGGTTATCTCCGAAGATAAGGAGAGACTCCTCTCCCCTGTGTTCATGCACGCAGACAAAACCTCCAAGTACAGCGTGGTGGCCAATGAGGTTGTCCTCTCTCAGAACTCCTCGAGTACGGAAGGTGGCTTTGCTGGAGTGAGAAATAACAGTGAAGCGGCTACGAATGAGTCTCTAAGCGAAAGTGAAAGTTGGCACCTGCAAGAACTTCGACAACTGAGATACATGCAGTCCCTCCCCCTTCCGCCTTTACCTTATGTGATGAAGAATGACCGAGAGAGGGGGAAAAAGAGTGCCTTCTTTGTAGAATCACTACCAGTCCTGCCACCTGAAAATGCTCCAATTGTGGAGAAGAGTGTGTCCATAGTTTATGAGAATGAGACAGCTTCCACAAAGGTTTCGACGTCGTCACAAACATGACAGGATTTGTTCCTGTGCTCCGTAAAATTACAAACTAGGTCCTTGTCACCCAGAATTCTTGTCTCCAGAATTTCGTCTTCTCAGCTGTAGAAATTTTTCCTAAGAAAACTTTTTGATGCACTCACAATTTTACAGTCTCTCTTTTTTCAAGGTTTTTATTTCAAATAAAATTAAATTCGATAAACAAATATATATTTGGCGACTTATTGACTTATAAATTATAGGGAATTTGAAATAGGAACGGTTATCAGGTGAATAAAATGGTCACACACTTAAATTACTAATTTGCAAATTATGTACTTTTATTCATATCCAACTGCAACATCCAAACCAAGGAAGGGAGTTCTTTTTCGCCTTATCGGCAAACTGCACACTGCTCTTTCTTCGGGCTTTAGGTGAATAGGAACTAGATTGGGATAATTGTGAGTGGTGACCGTGGTGGGCATCAAAAGTGGAAGTTCGACGAGGATCCAGATTCTTGTAGAATCCCTTAAACCCACGACCATGCTCCTCACTCGGAGTTCCTGGACTGCTCACCGGAGATGATGGAAAGGAGCCCGGAGAGGAGACCATGAGTCGGGCTAAAGGCTTTTTAGGAGGTGGCTGCAAATTGGGTGTGGATGAGGTTTGTGGCTGAATTTGAAGAGGAAGTGCGATCGTTGGAGCTGGAGCAATGGTGACTTTGGGTTGTAAATGGTGCTGCTGCTGGATTCCATTTCGGGGATTATGAATTTCGAGGATTTTGGAAGGATGCTGGTCTACAGGAATATTTCCGACGCAAACTGAATTGGTTCTTTGTTGCAGTTGTTCCGCTATTGAGGTGGGTAAGGCACCAGCAAGTGTCTCAAGTCTGGGGGCAGAGGAGCTGGATCGGGCAATGGGCTTGTGTGGCCTTAAAATGGAACCAGGCGTGGCTGTGGTGATCACAACAGGAGGCGAAGGTGGAACCATCACAAACCCGTACTTCCGTTGCGGAACAGTTTTTGGTGGTTGTGTTTCTTGGTTATCAATGGAAGGCTGCTCATGCAGCCTCAAAATCGTTTTGTGCTCCACTCCTACTTCAGTTGCTGGCACCTCCTCAATCTCGAGTTGGTCGTGTTCCACCCTCACTCTTACTTCATATCCGGATACATTAACATAGTCGGGCAGTCTCGTTTCATTTATGACCACAAACATTTTCGCAATTCTTTCCGAAATATCCACTCCCTTATATTTTCTTCGTTTGAGGGGAGCCACCACCTGGCCAAACTGATTCAGCACTGAAATCACCGCCAAGTCACTCACATCCTGGGGCACGCCTGAAAGAACCACGGAACTTGTTAGTTTGGTCGTGGCTCCCTCAATAAAATGGATTCGAGTTTGGCGATTACTACAAATGACCAGATCGTTCTTGAAATGCGCGAGGAAGGATTTAACCGCGGATGCGTTTTTTAACGAAATAAAAATCCTGCCTGGAAGCAGCCTCGCGCCTAAAACCTTCTCCAGAGTTGGGTCAAATTGTTTCTCCACCTCGTCAATAATTTCCTGCACTCTTATTGGCTCACTGGAATCTAGCGAGAATCCATCTCCGATCACTTCCGCCGATTGGTACATCCCAATCACAATATTGTTATCCACCGTGTTCCAAATGGATCGCATCGTGACTGACGGATGAACCGTGGGAGGAGGTGGAATGCGGCAGCATAAGGTATTGAAAATGGAGGAGGTTTGCTGTTCTGGTGGAGTAGTAGTGGTAGCCACTCCAGAGTTCAGACTAGGCTCGGACTGATATCCACAGAAAAGAAGGTCACTGTTACAACAGCAATAGCCACACGTTCCAAAACTGGCGCGATGGTGGTGCACCGCTGAATTGGACATTTGGGGCATGGTTGATGAAGATGATGCAGCCGGAGGAGGAACGGAGACATGGGTGGCTCGCTTTTGGGTGCCAAGCACAATTTGGTCTGATGAGCGTGCTCCTGGAGTGGTTGTTGTTGGGTAGGAATAAGAAACGTGATGCTTTATCTGACTAGTTTCTTCACTCTGGACGGGGGTGGTGCTGTGACAAAGCTTATCTAGATTCTGAGAATCTTCTGTTTCGCCACCCCCACCACCCACAAGGATTTCTGAGGTGGCCTTGAATGTTTTTGGGAGAACCACGATGCACCCCAGGGCCTGCTGTGTGGTGATATCAGATGATGAACCAATTTCTTGTGTGGTCTCCAGGTCTTAGGGGAGCTGGCTGGGGTAATCTGAATCACGGGTGTTTTCCGTCCTTCTGGAATATCCACGGAATCCTGCTTCACTGCAGATGTAGGAATCGTAATCAAGGTGGGATCAGGTAGGACCGCCTCTTCGAAATTAATTTGTTGGAAAACTATGGGAGGCGGCGCGTCAGGCGAGTTCACAGCGCTCTCCGTTTCTTCTCGCACGGATTCCAACTCGGATGGTATGGCCGTCTGGTGACCCCAAGGAGGATAAGCGGGATGATGGGTAGCGGCAGCGGAAGTGGAAGGAATTGCCTCCTCAAGAATACCACTTGGTTGGACCACCTCCACACAACTAGGTGGAGCAGATGATGGGTAGCGGCAGCGGAAGTGGAAGGAATTGCCTCCTCAAGAATACCACTTGGTTGGACCACCTCCACACAACTAGGTTGAGCTTCTGGGTTGAGGATAACGGTTTCCGCGGTGGTGGTGGTCTCATCAGATGTGTTTATTACCTCCCCTTCCATTTGTTGGTCGAAGGCCAGCACGTCTCCAAACATGCTTTCCATATAGCTCCCCACCTCGGAATCAAATGTTTGCACACTCGTCCCACTTTCCCGCCTCGATCTTAATGGAGGAGCCTTCAATTTTTTGTTCTTTCTTTTCACGTGCTCACCACCACCCCCTCCTCCTTCGTTGTTGTCATCCTCATCACGACCCTCCTCTTCATTATCCTCCTGCTGCTGGTCCTCCTCTTCTTCATCGTCCTCACCAAAGGATTTCGAGAATTCTAGCTCGATTTCCGGAATATTTGCGGAAATGCATACTACGATTGGATCTAGATTTTTTGGACACAAAGGGACAAAGGAAAAAAGGTATTCATATTCCAGAGAAGTAAAATTATACATTACCTTTCCTTCTTTTTTTACAAAATGTATGCGTTTTCCTGAAAAATCTGATAAAATACCTTTTGTCCAGTTGCCTGAAAGAAAAGGAAAGAAAACAAGTTAACTTTTGATAACCACTATAAGTGGCACCATGCTACATGGTAGATGTCATAAATTGGTAGCAAGCAGCGCAAACGAAAATATTCTTATTTGTTGTTTCTGCTTTCTTGTTAGATTATTCAAAGCATAGCTTGATAAGCAGTAATCAAACCTAGTTCAAACCGGTAAATTACTTGTAATTGTCATGCTGTATTTACAAAATAAAAAAATACTTGCCTGTTCGGCTTCAGGTTTAAGTCCCTTTTGCGCTGTCGATACATCTTTGCGCTTGCTGGTGACCGGATTAATTAACTTATCAGAAAAAAATCTAACTTTAACAAAAAAAACTTTGAAGTTACTCTACACAAGCATTTCTGTTATGCGACTTAATTCAATGCGACCGATCACTGTAATTAAGATAAGATAAATACAAGCATTTCTGTTATGCGACTTAATTCAATGCGACCGACCACTGTACTTAAGATAAGATAAATTGTAGGCAATTTATTCTCACTCCAGGAAAAAAAATTAGATGCTCAAATGCGCACTCAAAACTTTTATATTTATGCTCACTCCCACCATCATCATCACAAAACGAAAAAGAAACTAAGGAAAAATAAAAGAGATATCAACTTGTGTAACCCAAGCAAGCTTATTTTTTTCGTGTCGCTCAAGGTGGTCCTCCACAGACAACGGATAAAATGATTCTGTGCGCTCTTCTTCCGAAAAACAAAAAAAACCTTTCATAATCTACGAGAAAAAAATGGCGTTTTACAACAAAGTAGAAAATTTTGTGCAGCACCCATCATCTCATATTTTTTTTTGCACACGCGAAAAAGAAACTCTCCATATTATTATGTTTGTTTACACTAAAAACTTCTCAACATTCTTTCTCGGTTTAGAATTCGTGTGTGTGTGATTTTCTAAAGCTGAACGGAGGAAAATGCATGTGTTCATTTTTTTTCTTCCATAATAATATTTAGGAAAATCTTTATATCTGGCATTGCACATACCTCATCATACTTCTCTCTTTTTTTATTTTTCAAGCTCTCCTCCACTCTCCACCGCACCGAATGTGTTTAAAAAATAGGGCTGAAAATTGGAATGGGAGACAGGGCGACCCAGAAAATTATGATGAAGTGAGAGGAGAACAAGACGTTCTTCCTTTTCCTTTTTTATAAACTTTCACTTGACTGGGTGCACCAGCATCCATGATGAACAAAGTAGAAGAGTTTAATAACATCTCCAATAATTATATCTGTGTAGTTCACACAACAAAAAATGTACACATAGGAATTCTATGTTTTGCGTTGCATTTTTCCATTATTAATGCGAACCTCTACCTCTTCTTATAAAATCCTTGCTTGTTGCATCCACACATATCTTGAACATGATGGTGAATGGTGATATGATGAAACATTTGGTTGAATTTTTTTGGGATCTCACCTACAGTTCAAAAGTTCTTGTTTCACTCGTTATCTTCTCATCTTCGTTTCAGCAAACATATCGGGCTAGTGTAAATAACGTGTTCGAGAAAATGTATCCCAAGATACTCCTGTTTTTTCTTCCTGAAAAACATTTCACTCGGAAAGCTTTTGCAAAAGTTGTAATATTTTATCTAATCAAGAAGATCATCATAATAGTCACTTTTAACTTATAACAAAAACTCACACATACATACATATATGCACACAAGATGATCTTATTTTTTTTCTATTTGTAAAAATGTACTTGTATAACTGTTGTATAATTTTTTTAGTGTTTCATGTTCCCAAAGACCATATGGCTTTTTTCTATTCTTTCCACGATGGTGGTGGAGTAGTGGAGGTGTATTTACAAGAAAAAAAAATACGAAAAGGAAAGAGACGCGCAGTTACTAGAAAAACGTTTATTATGGCCTTCAGATTTTATTTATTTTTTAAACGTCTATTATGCATTTCATGGAAGAAGAGATGTTGAGGCGTAAACACGGAAAGTTCATGACATGTTGAGCGAAACAAAATAAATCCGAAATATTGAAGAACTAACACGAATTATTCCTGCCTGCCAGGTAGCGTATAATATATTATCATGGTAGTTCCTTCCTTTCATAATTTGCCGTGTGTGTGCTTTGGTGCGGGGCAGTAAAAAAATTACTCGTAAAAATTGTCTAATCAAATTTAATGCTCTTGTAAAATGGTGGTGCAGAAAAAAGAGAGAAATATATATTTTTTACCTCTTTCGTTGAAAATTTTTTTTTGAAGATGGGTGATGATGAATGTGGAATTTGATGAAGGTTAAAGAGCTTATTTTTGACACGAACTCCCTCAAGAGATAATCATAATCTCAACACACTACATACTACTCCGTTTCATACTCAGATCACTCAACGGGAATTTTTTTTGGGTGTTGAATAGTGAAAAAAGTGGAGGTTTCTCTCTTTTTTTTTAATTTTTTTTAGCGAAATAAAATAAACAAACCCAGACCCCGATTTTTTTGTTTCGCGCACCCGAAAAACTTGAGCAAAAAAGGAAGATCCCCACGAAGAAAAAAAATAATAGAAAAAACAGTCTAATTTACTGGACCACCAACAAATTCGCACTACTTATCTTTGTAAGTAGAAGTAGGACAGTAGTGTTGGGATAAGAGAATTGGACACACTTTCACCGGATACTAAGAAGAAGAAGAGAAGAAGAATAAAAAAGCTTTGCCTTATCAATTTCACAGATTAGAAGCCGTCCTTATAATAATCATAGTGGAAATAAGAGAGATGCACACAGAAGAGTTGATACACACACACTCACACACTTATTTGCACTTTGATGATGATTACATCATTCATTATGAATGATGGTTGACACGCTGCTGTAATAATGAAGACATTTCGTGATACAAAGTGCTTATCCTACAACATCCCTTCCATGTCTCATTGGAAGACTGATGTGATAACTATATTTTTTTTCTGGATTATTATCATCATATTTCCTAGTGTAAACATAGTTTATAAATAAATATTTTTTTTGCAGGAAGCGTATCAATGCCCACAGGAGTGATCATTAGATGTGATTCTCACTGTCACTTTTGGAAAATACCGAGAGAATAATTTGTTCCCAAGATTAATTTCAGAGAAATCTACCATAAA
>JAHZNF010002196.1:0-10772 GCA_027744215.1 Troglopedetes dispersus
TCTCAAGTACTTCATAAACAACAAGAAAAGTATCGTGAGAGATCACAGTTGAAAGTTGTCCTTGCACCGCACACCGTTATTACGTTCACACATCTTAGCAGTGTGTTAAAGGTTACCCAAAAAGTATAACTTTCGTTCATGTCCCACAAAATAAATGTGGGGAAAAGTCAAACCAACTCATCCATTCAAGTCAACAGAGATAACGTCAGTAACGAAGCCCTAATGTATTGTGGAAAAAATTTGGTTAGATAGATTCCGCAGCCGACATGGGTCATTGGAGAAATGACGTTGTCTTGTTTTGTGCTCAGATGAATGAAGCCGCATGTAAAATTTTATGAGAGGAAATGCTTGCTTGACTTGAGGTAGTTTTTTTTGTTAGCAGGTGGCTTATCTTTCCCACAGAAAGATCTTTCAAGGACCGAGGCCAAGTAATGTAATTTTTCTGGGTGGAGTGATTCCGTTAAAATGGATATAAGCCGGCATTATTCTAAACAAAAGTTACAACTACACGGAAAAATCCTCTTCTCTCTGTAAACTTTTTGTTTGTTGGAATCAAGAGCCGTGAAATTTTATAAGTGTGATGGGACCAGCGTTGACATTTCTAAATGCTCACCCAAATGTTCCCCTCCTTCGGGAAACTTACCTAATGTGAATTTTTATGGGAGCTTCTTGACAACAAATTGGACGGCGATAATACAATGTGAATCATAAAACACAATTTTCTTTTCTTTTCGAGATAATTTCATGTTATGGCCTTTTCAAATTGCTTTCTGTAAAAGGTTGCGACATTGCCTGTGTGCGCATTTCCAGTTCGTGGTGCAGACTAAAGTTGAAGAAGGCCGTACGCCCACATTTTGAGCAATAGGAAAAGTGTTCTGTGTATGAGCCATATATTTTTTTTGGTAAAATATGCTTCCATAATGAAGGCATTTAACTACAAACAATTATTCATATAGGATATAAAAAGACGAGAGAGAGTGGAACGTCATTTTTTGGAGTCGGAGATCCTTATATATGTTGAGGAGCAGATTAGAACGTTTGACAACAACAACAACACACAAACAAACCTTCATGTTTTTCGTCCATTTCTCTCACGGACTACTTTTTGACTCAGCTTGAGAAGTGTAGGTTTAAGAAGCAACTTAAACATGAATATAACTCAAGAGGATGAGAAAATACCTGGGTACTTTGGAAAATTCTCTCGGGAGAACTCTGTGTGAAAGATAAACAAGAGAAGCACAACACAGACAAAGAAAAGTACATCCCGGAGGTTTGTAATCTTATGAACATGTTTAGTAGAAAACTCCCCTGATAACCACGCAAGTCATTAGAAGAATTCGTCTATTGGGTTGGTTAACTTGACTATTTCCGAGGTGGGTTACACTCTTATTTACACGTGTCACTAGTTTTACAATACTATGCTGGTGAAATCCCTCACGCGACCAGGCGTTTTGTTTGTGAAGAGGATTTCTCTCTGATTTTCATCCACTGCAAACTGCTCTCCAGTTTACGGGATTGCGTCAGAATTTACGAGGGCTGGAGTGATGCGTGTTTCGCAAACGAGAATGCCTAAAATAATGTGGAAGGAGTGGGTTACATTGCGCTCCTTTTTTTCACATTAATCGACACCACATTCTTCCTTCTGAATTTCCTTCAGGATTGAGAATTCATGCATATTATGAATACTTAACAAATGCGAATGGCGTTCCGCTGCAAGAACTTTCCTGCTACAAGAGTTGAGGAAACACTACTTGGATCTGACCTTTATGAATAAAATAATAAAGAGCAGGGAGAAGTCTAATGTATGTAATCCATCATAATCCTCGTGCATCTGGGATACATTTTTTTCATATTCTTTTGTTATTCTCTTTCCCTCCGTCATTATAAATTTTCGCAAGATATTTTACTCAAAGCGGGTAAAATGAGGTGACGCGAAACATGTGGAAAAATAAGACCTTCAGTTCACTGTACGAAATCCTCTTTGTTTTCTTTTTCTGCTGTATTGAAATTGTAAGAAAGTGGAGAGCGTGAGATTACACTTGAATCAATAAATCTTGAAATTGCATCCTTGTCAGCTGATATAATGCGCATGTCTCACGTTACCCATATGAAGCAAGCGACTTTTCCCAATTTGTGGCTCCGTGTACTCGACTCGACATTACATTACATAGAGAACTAACTGCAAAACGTCATCAGTGGAACTCATTTGTGGTAGGAAGGTCACGTTTTTACTGAGCCGTGGATAAAGATATAAGAGAGTAAATTGAGGTATAAAGATATTTCTGGAACATTTGTTGCGATACAGCTTACGTCGCAGCAGCAACCATGTTAGATTGATGGGGGTAAGTTAAATGGCGTGATAAAAATGAGTTAGACGGGAGAGACGCGATGTGCTAGCACATTACTTATATATGGTCACCAAAAATGGCTATGCACAAAACTCATTCGACAGATTTTCCAAAGTGAGCTGACAAACCTACAAACCCATAAAAATTGAGTGGTACATCCATTTACCAGCTGCGGCAGATGGTAAAGGCGCATAAAATTATACAAATTGACATTGGGAAACTTTTTCCAACCTTGCTCAGCTGCAATTTTTTTTACTTTCTCTTTAGAAATCTAAACATGTCACTCAGTGGAAACAGCGGATAAATGTTGCGTGAACTGTGGATACTTTGTAGTATTAGGTGGCTCCAGAATGAGCAACGTGACCACACCATCTCGGATTCCTCATGTGGCTTTGAAAAAAACCATAACTGGATTTGTATAGCAGAAGTAGTGATCAGGCAAGAAGCACAAATGAGAGATCACCACTTTTTTTTAACTCTTCCAGTAACCACATTTCTTTCTGCTTACTGGGCCAACTGCTGGTACCAAAAAATTATGTTGTATGCATCAAGGCCCAGACTCTGCATTGATGGACTGCATTTCGTCTAATTCATTGTTTTATTGAATTTTATTGTCCTTGGTGCAATCAACCACTAACTAGTTTAAGCACATTTTCCGCTGACCATGAGATCGTATGGAAATCCCAACAACTATTTCCGCCCGTCAGGCTCTAATTTTCAATGTTTTCTGAGCGGAATTGCAGGTTGGAGGAGGAGAGCCTTTTTATTACGTGGAATATTTTATTACAGATATTCCAATAGTTTCTCAACTTTTTCCTCTGGAGTATCCGCTACTGGCAAATACTTCTTTTATAGCCATTGGCGAACTGCTTCTTTTCAAACATCTAAATTTGAACCCCTAAAAATATTGTAATAGCGAGGTTTGACTTTTTCGGAGTAACAAACTTTCACTAGAAAGTTTTTTTTACATTTCGTGGTTTCGTTGAATTTTCGTTCATGTTTTTTTACTGGATCTGCCCAGGAAGCAACTAAAATTTGACTTGGTCTTATACAAGCCCAAATTACGGTTTTTTTATTGGAGATAGAGGAAGTATGTACTTTGTTAAAGTGCCTTGTTTCAGGCAAAATTCTTGCAAAATTACTTGTTTCAAACCTTTTGTTGAAAGTACAGACCACAGAATGCTTTGCTCCGCAATCCACGCATATTTATGCGAGACTAGACTCATGAATGCAGGTTATGCGCTTATGGGAAAAGGAAGCATTATGGTTATAAGATAATCATGATAAGCATTTCAGAACTGAAGGCATCGTTCATGCTTCGCAGTGTGGACCAACGTACCAGAAACAAAGTCAACATTCCATTTTATATTCCATTGTTTTGAAGTACAAAAACTTTTCCGCTTGTTCGTAAGGCAGTGCTTGTAAATGTAATCAATGCGGGCATATGAAATAAAATAAAGAAACCTTTGTAGTACTTTCATTCTTTAATTTGAAGCTTCCTGCTCCAATATAGTTCAGGTTTTTGTGCTTCAGCTTGCCTGATGTTATTAGTATGAACTTGTATAACAGATTTATAAATGGAGGAAACTTATGGAAACTACATATTATGTTGTATTTTTTTATCAAGTATTACATACAATACTTGAAGAAAAATGCCCTGTGAGAATTCATATCTATTTCACCTTTCCCCATTATGATTTTCAAGGATGTTAATGCCACGTGTGGGAAACCACGCATTATTATTTTCCAGGGTATAGTCTAACTCTAACTCTAATTAGCTAAATTTATTCTGTCTGTGGTTCACGGTTGAGTGTGCAGATATAATTAAGCACATTTTCTATAGGATTTGAAGCTCCAGAAGTGAAGTTTGACTAGTTGAATGTTACTATTAATAATGTCCACATCCAAAGCAAATACGGATTATTGCCCATGCACTGGATGACGTAGTTACCTTATCATTGCATGAACCGCTCCTCAAATCATAGAATCCCTTGAAGAAAAGCAGATGAAACCGCAGGTTTCTGGATTACAATTTGGCTATACTTCTCTCAATTCAATCTCATCTAAAAGTACGTGTGCCGACAAAGAGACACGTTAATTTTGAGCTCCAGGCTTCTTCTAGCCTTCCCCACTCAAATGTAAAATTTACCGACCACGAACACAAGAATAAATTCTAGCTCGTTCCAATCACTTTCTTTTTTATTCTTCTACGACGTTTGTGAAAGCTCACGTAAGTTGCAATCACTGAGGTAAGAGACATCACGCAATATTTTTCTGTTTGAAATCGAGGAAGGATTCACAGGACGAATCACGTGTTTCATGAGATCCTGTCGGTCACGAATCACGAACTCTCAGTAGCGATGTATCTGTGATTCCGTTTCTCCTAGTTTTCCTGGCCATTTCTGTTTAGCAAGTGATTGATTATTAAATTTCCTGTTTTGAGCCAGATGCTCAAACGTTCTCCTGGAGCACTTTAATCCTTTCAAGGTGCGAGTGAAAAGCAAGGTGAAATGTGTTTTGGATGAGTCCCAATATCGCGGATCTCTCTCTCTCTTGATCGCATCATTGATATACATAAGATATATTGTATACCTATTCCTTTTCCTTTCCGACATCAATGGTCCTGGGCCAAAAAATGCTTTTTACACTCACTCAGTTCTTTGTTGGGTATTGGTTGCACTGGAAAGATTGAATAACCACTGACGCAAATGTTATCTGACCATGGTCCGTAGGATCACGGATGTATAAAGGAGAATCAGATGTGCCAAAACCACGTTAGTAAAGAAATGTGTCCGTTTCTTTGATTGAAAATGTCCTCGAAGGAAGGAAGAAATATGGCAATATTACTTTGTGAATTCTTTTGTGAAAAGGTTTCGTGTTTATGTGAAGCATGGGTAATGTTCTATCTTGATCCTATTTCCAGTCACATTAACTAAGTATTTCAATCCATTAGATCGACTTCTCTCATATTGCGTTGACGCAAATGTTATCTGACCATGGTCCGTAGGATCACGGATGTATAAAGGGGAATCAGATGTGCCAAAACCACGTTAGTAAAGAAATGTGTCCGTTTCTTTGATTGAAAATGTCCTCGAAGGAAGGAAGAAATATGGCAGTATCACTTTGTGAATTCTTTTGTGCAAAGGTTTCGTGTTTATGCGAAGCATGGACAATGTTCTATCTTGATCCTATTTCCAGTCACATTAACTAAGTATTTCAATCCATTAGATCGACTTCTCTCATATTGCGTTGTGTTGCAATTGAATGTATGACAGTTTGCTTATTTTAGATAGTGTAACGCTTCGTAACAAAGGCGAATTTTATATTGAATTTCAAAATCGGAGATCTCATTTTGAGTCCACAAATAGTACAAATATAAGAAAGGGTGTCCTTTGTTCTTGGAAGTAAACTCCACTATATAAGTCTTATTTACGAATTTCTGAAAAATTAGTGCGCACGAAGTAAAAAGAAGTGGAAAAGAGAAATTAAAAAGACCTCTTCATTATACGAACAAGGTTTCAGGAGAGAAAGTTGCTCGATCGCACAAAAAGGTTTGCGGTACTACATATAGCTTGCTTCACAGTTAAAGTAAAATGCTACTGCAAGAATCTTGAGCGTGTCTTTCTTAAGAGCATCCGGTCAATCATTTTCATTAGTTGTGTACAACCACACAGTTCTTTGTACTGGCAAATTGCACCCCTTTCGTTCAAGTTTTAGTTGAATGGTACAAGGCACATTTATTACTGTATCACGTAGTTGCGGTAATTGGAGGATGTGACCAGTAGCGTGAAGTACATGACGAAATGAAAGAAACTTGAGTGCTTCTTCTGAATCTTTTTTATTCTGCGGGCAGGTACCGCCAAACCAGTGCTTTGTAACTAAATTACCGACTACTCCTCCAGGTTCACCATTACCATAATGATAATAATAAAGTGAGTCAGACATGACTTGAGTCAAAAACCTTTGCTTCCAGAAAAGAAGGCAAAAATTGAAGGAAAAAATGAGCATTTTTAAAGAGCGTCATTTGTTTAATATTTTACTTTAGATTGAAGATGCCTGTCTGAAGATGAAAGCTGAAAATCGCACAGCATGCTACGTTTCCCTGAGTTTGAGTAATAATATTTAACTTTATCTACTCACAAATATGCTCCCTCACGTGAATTTTTGCGAAAACTTCCAAAGAATTTTCTTAGGTTCCCTGTAGTTAAGTGAAAAGTGCACCCCTTTGATGCTAAGTAAAAACATTAAAAGTCATTAGTCGAATTGCTGGTTCGATCTCTTCAAAATGACTTGAAGTGAAAAGTGTTACCTTCGAGTGCTCATCAGGCTGGAACACTAGTAATGATTTCAATGAACTCCCCGCGAACGTGGGTCATGACATTTTGATTTTAAATTTGCTTCGGTCCCATTACTCTGTAACTTTATATAGAGGCTTGCTGTGAACTCTAGCATTTTTTGGAATACGTGGGGGGCGCTAATTTATTGAAGTGGAGTGCACTCTCACGAAGGAATCTCCATAAATATGCTCGTCTGTATTCAAAGATTTAATTTTCCAATTTCTGTCACGTCGACGAACTATTGATTCCTTGGAAGTGGACGTTAACGTTATTTTATTACATGTGAAAGGGAAAGCATAACTAAGAAGAGTCTGGAATATGAATCCCCTCTTGCAACTTTTATTACAGGAATGTGAGATCTTGTTTTTCACTTCCTAAACAGCAAGAATTCGAGACACGGTAGCTGCTAGACAGTTTCGAGAAAGCACATTAACATATCCACAGACTGTAATAAGCTTACAAAACTGCTTCCGACATGCACATTCCTCCTCCGTTTGCTCGTAAGAAATTCTGCGCATGAAAGAAGAAAGGATCTCTCCATGAATTAAATTTTCATTCTTCTGGTAAAAAAGTAATGATTTTATGCATATTTGATTTTATGTAATTCTATCCACGCCCCATTCCATTCTGATAAGAGAACCTGATTAAAACCTTTCATAGTTTTTTTCTCAGATAAGTAGTTTTCACTTTAGATTACTTATTTAAAATGGCGCATGCAAATATTATTTTTTTGGAAATGTTATTAACATGTCTTCCAGCAGTTGCTGTGAATTGTAATGGGAAACATTCGAAACAAAAGAACTTTATCAACCGGTGGAAAAGTGTTGCCTGAATTTAAAGGATCTCTCCATGAATTAAATTTTCATTCTTCTGGTAAAAAAGTAATGATTTTATGCATATTTGATTTTATGTAATTCTATCCACGCCCCATTCCATTCTGATAAGCGAACCTGATTAAAACCTTCCATAGTTTTTTTCTCAGATAAGTAGTTTTTCACTTTAGATTACTTATTTAAAATGGCGCATGCAAATATTATTTTTTGGAAATGTTATTAACATGTCTTCCAGCAGTTGCTGTGAATTATAATGGGAAACATTCGAAACAAAAGAACTTTATCAACCGGTGGAAAAGCGTTGCCTGAATTTAGCTTTCGCGCGACTTAACACAGAGGAGTGTGAAAGCAGGCTTAGCACAGCTCAGCAAAAACAAAGAAAGAGTACTTCATTTATAAATCATATTGCTAAAAAGCAAACAAAGTATAAAAGCTCGAGTAATATTCAAAGCCCCAAGTATTAATAAGAAAAAATGGATTCAATCAGCTTTGCAATAAAAAATATATACACATACAAATTTGGCATCCACATAGCAGAGTCTCATCACTTCCGGTTCAACAAATTGGCATTTCCATTACTCTGAAAAAGATATGGTACTACACAGGTTTTGGTGGTATTGTGGTGTGGAAAATAAATATTAAACGATTTCACAACTGAATGGAATTATGCTTGCGGCAGGTGAACCGTGTCAAGAGGATTAATTGGTTCAATGGTTCGTTTGTGAAGTATGGTATAAATCCCGCAACCACACGGATGTTTCCATACCTCGGTTGTTCATGTTAGCTACATGACAAAATCAGGTAGCGTTCTCATTGTTTGTGTGAGTGGCAGTTCAGCTTTGGTCAGAAAAGTCATTAACACAAAAGCATATTTTACTTTGATGCGCGCACGCTGGCCGCCGACATGATAACCTTTTCATAGCACCTCATATTACATAATAAAAAATGTCTGGCTCCGGGTGATCTTTGGTTAGATAGGATTGTTTCACTTAAACTAAATGAGATCGAGGTTGTCACCACCGCCCACTTCTTTTAGTTATCAGATTTCCAATGGAGCACAAATATTGTTTTAAAGCATATTCTGTTGAGGTGGCAGTGCCACTGGCACTCAAAATGAAATTCATGGAGAATAAAGTTCTGTGTTATAGTCATTACAATTACAACTACTGCACTGGTACTGCTATTGTGTATATGCATTGTGCCTATTACCCCCTCAGTTGACTTTATATTTCTACAATTAATTCTAAAGTTGTAGGCTAATTCACCATCTATAAATTGAATATTAAATATATAACCACAGTAAGCAACACCACAACAAGGGGTGTTGCTGCTCTCTTCAAGGTTTCTAAATCATCATCTACCAAACTACTAACCTCATTTCATATTTCCCTCGATTGCGGGCTGACACATAATTTTGTATGTGCAAATAATAACGAACCGTGAGAATCTTCAAGTGAAATTTATTCAGGAACACATGCTGGGTAGTCAAATCGGTAGTTGTTATATTAACAACTAAAATGATAGCCAATACGCCATGCCATCATGATCACAGTTCGTTACTCTGTTATTAACCAAATCCAACCAATCCGAATTTAGGTTCCGCATCGATTCATTCATTAGTCTTAGGCCTGTGAGAGACCTTGTAAAAATATTATACATACATTTCACCTGTGAAGTGAAGAGTACAGACTTGTGAAATCAAACCGATATATTTTAAAGAAAAGTTAATAATGTAAGTGAGAACGGTTTCATTAATTTGTACTTCCTAATTTTTTTCAGAATATTCTGTTGGCCACACAAAACTTGAGAATCCAGTAAAGTGATAAACCAGTACACAATAGAGTTCTATCCAGCTGTTAACCACCCAGCAGACTGTTGCAACGGTGGTGATCAAAAACACTTTAAGAAATAAAAGCACTCAACAGGACCCAAAAAAGCTTTTCACATTTGCCAGTGTCCCACCGTCTCTCTGTCTCTGCCTGCAGATACTTTCACTCCAGAGTTTGTGGAATCGTGTCCTGGATAGCCCTTTTATGTCGGTGAGTTGTGACTTTCTCCCTCCAAAAGGAACGTAAAAAGGAATCGTAAATTGCTATCTACATAATATAATATATGGATAATAACTCTTTAGCTCGGTGTGCGTGTTTACAGGGCTGTTCAACGGTACCTTACTCGACTTAATGGTTTACTCGTTATAACGATTTCTCTATGTTATTTCCTTTCAGAGATCTTCCATAAAAACACTTTGAGGCAAACTTGTATTTGCGCATGAATTTAATGTTGACACACAAACTGCTTTCTTTTTATTTGCTACTTCCCATACGCCAATTAGAGAGTCTGGGGAAGTATTAAATTGTGTTAAAATTTCCTACTTCTCAGACTTAAGTAGGGAGATAAATAAATAAGCTGACATACGATGTAATCTTATACCAGGAGCCGTTTTGAAGTTCGGTTAAACGCGAAATGTTACAGAGCAAAGAAATTAATCCGAATTTGCACACCAACTCTTTTGGTTTTTTTGTTGCAGTTTTACCAAACAGGCAAAAGGGAAAGCTCTTAAAAGTTCTGTATACAGTAATTCCAGTACCGCTTTGAAAGTTTTGCTAATCTTCTTTGCGGCATATCTTTCGCATCAAACTTTTAGTACTGACACGTGATTTCAAGTATTCAAGAACACTCAAACTCTTCCAAAATTGATTTCTGAGCGAAAAGGAAGATTTACTCAAGACGATTCTCCATACTTTGATCTGCCAAATTAAAGAAGTTTTCCTCATTGCAATTCAAATTTAAGGCGATTTTCCACAGTTCCACTGAAATGGCAGCTCCGCTGATATTTTTTATAACTTCCAACTACATTCGGGTTCTCAATATGAAATATAGGTACATGAATATTCTTTTAAATGAAGGTCATACATTATACCATAAATTATTTTCTAAGTAGGTTATCATGATTCACAAAATTTTGCAAAGTTTTACAATGCAATATTATACATTTAAACAATTTGCAATTTCAGGCAATTTATGCCGGCTAAAATATAATCAGTGAAAATAATGTGGGTAAATTCGTTTATAAAATTCGTTTATCTGAGTTATCTGGTAAGTAATTTTGCTTGGGGCCTATACAAAAAACTAAGCAAACTTGGCCATTTAATCCAATTTTCGGTTGGGAGTTGGGGTATATCACTATGATTAGACTGTAATAATAATAATTATTATTAACCAATGCCAATAATTGTATCTTATTTCCTTAAATG
>JAHZNF010002197.1:0-34548 GCA_027744215.1 Troglopedetes dispersus
GAAAGTTACATACATTTTATGCACATGGATTATATTTTTGCATTAGACGAGACTACCCCATACTTACGGCACAATTATGTTGTATGGACAAGACAATTGCACGTTCTGGTAAATCGAGGACTTAATTGTGGCATCATTTTTTCCTACCTTTTTTACGTAGGGAATAGATAGGTTTTATTACCTCGATTTGTTCAGTTCATCGTAAGTTAAGGACGGGTTTTTTATTTTTTTTACAATTTATAATAGTGCAAATATGATAAATAACAAAACTTAACAATTCGTCATATACAAAGAAAACTAACTATTAGCTAGCAAAATTAAAGGACAATACTCATGAAGACGCTGTATACTAATAATATAATAATTAAAATTCACAACAATTTCTTGTTTTTACCTTCTTTCCATCTACTTCGATGTCAGCCACGTAGTTTTCAAACACGGTTGGCACATAGACTTCGGGAAACTGATCCTTGCTGAAGACGATGAGAAGACAGGTTTTGCCACAAGCACCATCACCAACGATTACTAATTTCTTGTGAATTGCGGCCATTTTCTCACTTCCAGAAAATTCTTCGCACTTAATTCAGACTGGAATTAATTAAGAAAGGAACCTTATTGATCGTTTCAATCTTTGAAATAATGCTCCTTTTTTTTACCCACGACCATAAAGCAAAACACTAAAAAACGTTGTTTATGACGTAATGTTTCAAATAAATAATTTTGTGCTCCTAACAATCTATATCTTATTGTTTATAGTGAGTGAGTCAAGTTGTCAGTATTGCGTAAACCAAACTCAGGAAGTTTAAAAGGCAAGGCAAACTTAACGCCTTGCTGTAGTGCCCGTGACCACAAAACCAGCTGTTCGCAAATTTTTTTCCTAGACTCTCGTGGGGTGGGAATGGGAATGTGGTCAGTTTTCAACAACGAACCACACACAGCCAAAACATCAAGCTATTTAGTATTTGCAAAAATTATAACATCCTCTGCTGGGCTAAAAAATAAGGAAATACATATGAAAAGTGCTTTTGGAATTTCATTACGACGACGTGCAAAGCTAGGTGAAATTGGTTATTGATGTCTAAGTCTGTGCCGTAGATGTATTTTAAATGATAATATGATTTTGGCGAACAAAATTTGAAGTGTATAATAAATATAATTAACCGACCTTGACTCGAAGAAGCTTTTTGTGGAACCGGGAGCGGGAAAGGTCACCAAAGAGTCAAAGACTTATATAGAGGGGGAACTTATAGAGGTATTTTGTGTTCGTATTTAAGCGAGTATTAGGCAGACCCTGGACTTCAATTATATAATATTATTGTAGTACAGTACTGTATTCCCCACACGTTTGTCATCCATTTTAGTCGGATAACGTGTATAATTTCAGCCCATTAAACGAGGCCTTTGCTGTGTGATCATCATAATTTCTCAGAATCATTTAATTACGTAAACACCTCGCCCTCGCCTCCCTCTAATTTCTCCACTTCATCATGCACGCGTTTACTGCGCCATGGGACACTCGCATTTTGTTATCTTTCCTATATGCTCTTTTCCACGAGAAATAAAAATGGTTTCTCTGTGGATATTTCGGGAGTACTAAAAAAAGAGAATGGATGTTCTCTGGCTGATCTGGAGTAAGCATTCTCTGGAAAAGTGTGCACTGTTAACTGCACACAAAGCACAATTCCCTGAAATAATAAAACGAGTTTTAATGTCGCCTCCGTTGACTTTTGTCTGCTTTTTAATGGCCGACATTATTACTCATTTCATATTTCCCCAATTTGGTTGGTACCCACTCCAGGCTTTACTCATTTTCATTTTATTCCTCTTTCTGTCGGTATCCAAAACTCTCAAGAGCCTTATGTCTCGTTTTACCACTCCGCCTAATAAATAATTAATTAATGTTCCAGAAAAAGTACTTTAATGCTTGAATGCTAAAAAACCGAATAAATGATTAAGAATCAAATCACTACGCGATCCTCGACTTCTTAAAAATCAAGTGAAAAAGGGAATCAATGCAAAATACTTTACTTGATCCATACCATAACCGCGATGTTTTGTTTAGCCATTTTAAAATATGAGGTATTGTTAAATTGTTAAATCTAACGGAAGACTTCTAAACTGTATCTGCCGTCGACATAAGTAGATTGTCCAATCATAAAATTGTTTGGAAAACTCCTACACTGAAACTTTTGACCTTGAGTTCAATCAGGTGCTCAATTAAAAAAATATTTTACTTAACTCAGTACATACAGAAATGATTCTCCGTCACACAACCAGGAACAAACCCACTGCCGACTCAAAACGAGGATGCTCTGCTATGAGACGAAATCAGGACTGTTTCCTACTGACTCTGCCGGATGAAAAATCAGCTCAGAGGAAACAACTATTAATAATTGGATTACAAATTTACAAATCAAGTTATAGCAGCGGCAGTAGGCTTGATGTAAAACATTCCTCGTAATTCTATAGAAAGTGAGTGCGAGCAGTATAGTTTTTTTTTCAAATTCCATGGAAGAAAGTGAAGTCTCCAGCTGTGCTGGAAATGCATTTTGATGTCGTTTCTTTCTGTGTGAAACTTTTCCAATAAATTTCAGAAGAATGTATGTATTATTTACTGCAAACATTCTTTCCGCCTCACTTCATTCTCCTCTTGATATATCCTCAAGGTAGGAGGTGAATATTGTATAGTTATTATTATTGCTTGTAGGTACATACATAGAAGGGCAAACTCTGACTTGGAGTTTTCATCTGATGAGGCAGAAATCAATTGAGGATAAAACTGTCGGAAAAGATGAATGTACCACTGAGTAATTATATAGAGCACAAGCCTATACCCTTGACAAAACTTTTTTTGGAGTTTGTGGAGGTACATACTTCCTCAATTGTCAGCTTCTTCGTAATAAGAGGCAGATGGCAATTTTGGATAAACGAGTCAGCCGCCATTTAAAAGAGTAATTACGAGGAGAAACGTTATGACGCTTGGCATCCTCATCATTTCTTTCTCTAGAAGTTGCCTAATTCTTTTAAAGAAAGTAAAGTAACTTTTTTCCGGCCTTGTTTGAAACAAAACCTTCATATATTTTTCTGCGCTTGTTTCCTGCACACGCGGTAGGAAAGAAATAAAGTTTATTCCTTCCTTGTGAGAAAAACAAGATTAAAGGTAGGTAAAAACTTAGAAAAATTATGATTCGTCTGGAATTGAGAGAACTAGGTACAAACTGTATATGCATCCTTCCAAAGAGCACAAAGAAAAAAGTAAAGAGTACTTTCGGCACCCAATGCTTTGTGAAACTTGCATAAAACTTACTCATAGTGTTCACTTTAATTATAAGGATGTTCCAAAGAAAATATCTAATGAAGAGGGAACGATTTTTTTTTCTTCCGTTGGCGGAGCTGGCTTTTTTGTTTATCAAAAATGAATTATTATTATATTCAAATTTCTTCCAATTCATAAATACTTTCTACGCAATGAATGCCGCAGCTACCACGATTGCACTTGAATTATAGTGAGTAAGCCTTCCACAACTCTGCCTCAGAGACTTTTGGAAATGTCGGTTTTCACAATCCTATAAATCCTTGCAAACTTAATAATTTCATGTAAAATCAAGTATTCTGTTTTAGGAAGGTTGTGGAAACAGTATAGCCAAATGGATTTAATTGTTTTCAATGTTTTCGGATATAACGTATTTGAAAAATGTGCAGTAGTTTAACATTTCCATAAAAACATCACTTTTCGTTCGTCTCAATGAGAAAAAAACATGTTCATCAACGTGTGCGTGACCAAATTAACTTCATTTGCTTGTCAGCATGCTTTCATTAAATGCGCACCCTAAACTTCCGGCATGGCTTTCCAACAGTGTAGATTTCGCTTTGTGCCTGATGAGGTCTCTGTTTCGCTGGGGCTCATATATGTCAGCGCAAATAATACAGTATAATCGGATCATATGGCTTGGCGACCGAAAAGTCATGATAAAAGATACATGTATATTATAACAGATATATACCCACCCAAGTAACGACTTCTGATTTGGAGTTGCGCTCAAGTTGTAATAAGCTCCTACTTGAAATGGTGAAACTCCCACTTTTTGGCTATTGACACTCACTGCGAATATTAATAGATATTAATGATATTCTGGCACTTTGGAACCACCTACCTACTTACTCTCATCTTGGGTGAAGCACACATTTGCAATACTGCTGAAATGCTAAAGGATAATATTATATTCCTTATTCGAAAAGTTGAAATGGCACTAAGTGCTCGTGACAGACGATGCGGTTACTTGAGATATATGCAATGTGGTTTGTTTTGTACACATTACACATGTGTCAATGTTTTAACTCGGGTCTCACTGCACCAACATTAACTTTATTATTCAAGTCCCATGTGCCGTTTATTTAAAACTCTGGCTGCGTTCCGCCATTGGAAAGAAAGTTGGAAAAAGTTAAGTAGAACACGTACGTATGTATTTCTCTTTGTTATTTTCTGGGAAATGGGGAACCGTGAAATATGTATAAAATGTGAGACACACGGAACTCGATTCTTTTCCCGACGATCCTCATAACACTTGTGAGTATTTTAGTGATATGAATGCAAAATTAGGATTAATATGGATTTGATAATAATTATTCGGTTCACATTTGCCGCTGCAAACGTTGGACTGCTCGAGTTTAGTGAAAACTGAAAAGTTTATTAGAACGCCTTTCAACAATAGACACTTATTACATCTTACATCCATACATTGTTTTGATTTCCTGCTTGAGAGTAACTACTGTGTAGGATTTGACTACCCAACTTCGTGGACGTAGATGAAAAAACGGGTGATGTATCCAGACTCAAGCTATTTTTTGCAGAAAAAAATGGTAAACTACTCCACTTACCTCATGGTCGAGGCAGCGTGATATATCATGATTTTTGAGCATGGAATTACGGCGAAGGGAGAAAGTCAGACAAGCGTATGTACCCAACTTCAGTACATGCTTTGGCTTTCTTTAGTACGAAGAAACACATTCATCCTTGTTCACAAACCCATGCATCATCCAGGAGCCCCTGCTACAAGTCTCCTCAAAAGTAAAAAACAGGAAAGTACGAACCATTAATTGTGATTGTAAGTTGCAATTTGTAACGCACAACATTTCAGTTGCATGAGATAAAAAGACCACCATAACTATATATTAATACTGCATGTATCTCACCCTTGTAGTGTCCTTGCTGCTGAGACCAACACAATAATATGTATAAGTCGCCTTTCTCCCATCCTCCAAAGATATATGACTTGAAAAGGAGAAAAGTGAAAAAGGTGGTGGAACCGTGTTCCCAGAGGAGAGGACACGGTCTCACATTTTTTTATTCCTCTTTTTCTAAAGAAAAACTTCTTTCTGTTCTGATGATAATGAAGTAGAACACTAGCTCGTTCCAAAAAATTGAAGGTGTAGTTGTGTACTCCGTTGCGGGAAAGTATCGCCTGGAGAGACACTGTTTGCTGGTGCTCACCACTCACTCACTCACTCACACGCTTAATAATTTCTCCCGGAAGCGACTCCCATGCTTCACCACTACTGTTTCGTGCTTCTTAATTAGAATCTTACGAGGATGTAATCAACTTTCTTCTTACGAGGGAAAAATAACATGCTTCTTACAAGCTCCTGCTTTTAATGTTGTTAATCCTAATCTTCTTATGTATTCCTGCTGGAGATGTTCCAGCAAAATGGTTACACGCTAACTTTCCCCTTTCATCTCAACTTAGCTGAACAAACAGAGAAAAATGAAGATTATACACACATTTCACATATGCTAAAAACAACTTGGAGTGTAATCTGCAATGTAAATTTATATGGCTCTCGTAGCTCATCCCAAAAGCACTTCATTTTTCTTTTTACTCATTTTTTTATTGTTAATGGTCTAGCAAATAAATTATGAAAATACGAGGGCATCCCTGAAGCACGAATGAACATGGTCATGTCGCATAAACTTTGTTATACTAGTGAGTTAGCAAAATTAGTTCGAGTGAAATTCATTTTACAGTGCATTTGGGGTGAAGAGAGAATAGATATAATTTATACACGTAAGGAAGGAGTGCAATTATCATGCAACGAAATGGCTTACCCGTCCCGGTATCCTTTGATTAAAGCAAGTGTTCCTCTACTCACTTTCACCCGATGCAATATTTTTGGTTGAACTGAGAATTATTTAGGACTTGGGAAGCCGCTTGTCCCCTGCCCCGACTTCTTCATCCTCAACTCCACTATTTTATGCCTGATTAATTTCCAACATTTGTTTGCTATGCTCGCAAGCACTCAAGCGAGGTTAGTTGAGGCATTTCGTGTTCATTAGGACCAACCACAAAATTGTACCAAATATCGTCACGGAACTATTTAATTACATGGAAGAGAGAAAAGTTTGCTGCCTTTGCAAATCGGAGATTGTAGTTGTTTAAGCATCCGACAAGGAACAATAAACAATGCGCACAGTCTTTGCCCGCTGCTCATTTTCTAAACGATCGTCATTACATCGAACGACTCCGTTCTAGTGTCACACTTTCACTTTTCCAGCAGCAGACTTAATTTCCACCCAGACTCATTAGCACGTCCGTTCTGCTTGCGATTGCTCCTTGTTTGTTTTCGTGCGCATTGGTAATGGTGATGCCCTCAAATACCAACATTTGAGTTCTCGAACCATGCATACAGCATTCTTGAACAATAATATAATTTTGTAAGCCTTACATAAAGGTTTAAGTTGCCGCATGTCACTATGATGTTGGCATTAATGTTGAGAAACTTGACGCTGCTGATTTCCTCCTTGAAATTCAAGAAACACGAATGCCATGCCCCCTCGAACAAATAAGAAGAAGCTGCTACTACTCTGATGAGCTAATTTTGATTTTCAATAACACTCAATCGAAGTTTTATTTGCATTTTCCACAGAATGGTATATGATCCATTTACCACAAGGCTAATTTCCTTCAAACAATCTTCTGCTTTGCTTCCCTTTAATTTTAACATCTAAAAGAATTAAAAGGCATAATATTCCTCACCAATGAAAGTGATATTCCTAAAATGTAATTCATTATGCATATAAATACATATTCCACTTTGACTATTTGGTTGACTGCATCAACTCAATGAATCAATGTCGATAAACTATGCGTCTCGTAAATTGAAACTTTATCTTTATAATGTGTCTCCTTAACCAAAATTACCTACTTTGGTGAGGATAAGCGACGACATACTGTAGCTTGCACCCACTACAGGGAATCAGAATGAAAGATGGAATAAGCAAGGGAATTTTATTCGCAAAAAATCTGTACCAGTCCTATCTGAGAAAATCTGGTGATGTTGAAAGAGTGGACACACAAAAATAACAGACGGAACTTTATTGTCCTGGGAAATCGCATTGTAAAAACCGGACACTGTTCAAAGTCCAAGAGGGCTCAGCAAAACCCTTGCGTGTAGGTATTTTTTATACATGTCCGCGCCCGACAGATCGTAAATGTAATTATTTTCCCTTCTGTTAGTTTTTCTCGACAAAAGAAAAAATCGAACGTCAGGATTCAATTGAATGGGCTGCAGTCAAAAGTATAATTAAACTTTCAGCAAGAAAATTGAAAGTGACAAAGATACAAAATATATGGAATTAAGGAGGCATATCTGTGTGCAGAAAATATCTCGAGTTAAGGGAAACCCACTTCTTTGTTCAACAGAGTCACATGTCTTCAGCCATTTTTAATGTTTTCCAACTGCACAAACCGAACGAACTTACGAGTTCCTTTGCAAACTATAACAACAAGCCCGTTCATTACTTTTATTTCCTTGTGAGTCTGGGACAGGACTTCACTAAGAAAAAAAATTCCCAGATCCCGTGCACATTTATCCTACTTTGTCTGGGTAATATATCACTGTAACTGGGGCGAAATCCATTCATTCATTTCATTTTCATTGTGGTGTTCACTCTCACCCACTTTTTCCCCGTGACAATTTCCCACTGAAAAGACAAAGACAGGAGAAAACGCTCATGGAGATATTTCTCAAATACACACACACACACTAGTTGACTCGCATTAGTTTGCTCCAACATTTTCGTGTGGCTGAAAAAATGCTTGTTTAAAGAGCTCTTCTGCCTACCAGCGGTATGTATTTTAAAGATTGATGACTGAAGGAGGTGGAGGTGGCCTAGCTTGGCTAGATAAGGAAGGAAAGACTCGCTGCCTTCCAGAGAAAAAAGAGAAATGTTAAGGGCAAGTCTCAAGAGACTACTACATTTCATTCCCATTTACTCTTTCCTCCAGGATACATACAAAGTGTGCCGATGTAGTACTCACTCACATTTAGCTTTTCAATAGAAAATAATGTAGTCGAAGATTACGCCGGAGCAGGTTAGTCATGAGAAAGGTAGTTTCGCTCTCTTTTGTTGGCTCAACTACTCCTTTTGGTGGGAAAGAAAAAAGGGAGCGAGCTAACCATGAACATATTTGCAATGGGAAAATGGATAATTTACCAGAGGAAGGGCAACTTTTCTCATTTCTGCAGTTTTAACATTGGCTAAAAAGGTATTGCAAGCTTTTCCAGTGAGGTGCTTTAAGTGGGTTACAATTCACAAGTGTAATTGAGAAGGGATCGGCTTTGGCGAAACTGTGAAAATTTTTTTAACCCAAAAGAAATCAAGAACTCCTTGGAGTCCATGCACACAGGGACCGACGCATGAGATAATGACATTGACCCAACTTGGAGAGGAGCGAATGCTGATGTTAGAAGTAATTTTTTACATACAAATTGATCTAGAGTCGACATTCAAGAAACTTTACGAAATATTCCTCGAGTAAAGTATGAATCCTTTATTTAATACATCCTTACTATGTGTGGATTCGCATAAACTTTCAGGTTGTGTCTGCTTGCTCACACGCATTACATTTTTAGTAACCGGGATTATTACTGTTCTCGACCAAACATAAATGAACTTGGAACGTAGTAGAGAAGGAAGTACAAAGCTAGTTGTCACTTGCATAAATATTTCGTTGTTACGTTTTGCTGGAGGTTTAGTTTAAAGCAATATCTTGGAAGAAGGCACAAGTGGGTGGGGAAGTCCAGGATTAAATATTAAAGCTGTAATTAATTATTCTGGTTACGAGTTAAAGCATTTTCCACGCATTTGGACTACTTTTGTTGCACCGGCTTGCAATGAGCATTATTCAAGTTAAGTTGTCGTATACGTGCATGCGTAAACGTTCCAGTTGGTGCGTTTACTTTCTTCAATATCCATTAATCTATAGTTCTAGTTCTAACATGAGTTCGATTATTTCTTATTTTCATTGGCACAATTGCGAAATTACCTGAGTTGCTTTGTTATTGTCACAAATTGAAAGTCAATTAATTATTTCGCATGCTGTGTCACTTCGGGACAACAATTGCGAAATTACCTGAGTTGCTTTGTTATTGTCACAAATTGAAAGTCAATTAATTATTTCGCATGCTGTGTCACTTCAGGACAGTGGAAGTGGATACTATACTGCAGATTGTAAATATTTTGAAAGCTATTAGGAGCAAACCAATGTCGTCCATACCCTCGATATGACTGCGAACATTAAAAAAAATACATGTGAATTCTGTGTATGCATACAACGTAGGAAAGACAATTACTTATCCAATTTACTTCTTAAAATATGTCACTCTGAAAATGTTGACAAATGATTGTCGTATTCAATAAGGCACGGAGTTGTCTTTTCTATGTTGTCTGATTTGGAAAACTGAAAGCTTCTAATGATTGCCACTTTGACACAAGACAACCGAATGAATTTTTTCCCTCCCGTAATGATATTGTGTTTGTAAGTGTGTTCATTGTTAGTGCACACGAACTTTTGAAGATATGTAGTGTATTTTGTTATTTAAAGGATGATCAGTATTAATTGTTAAGTAATTTGAATTCCTATCTATAAACGTAGCTTTACCAGAGTAGTTCAGAGAAGGCAAAAAGAGAATAGGAAAATGGAAACACGTTTCTTGTGGGGGGCAAAGTAAGAATTTCAAATAATGAAGTTTATTACAACACTGTGATTATGATTATATACATTTCAATTTATCGACAACGAAAGGACAGCGTAATATATTTTAAGTATGTGCAATGCCGTTTTTAGCAATATTCGTTTTGATAACTTCCCATTTTTAGATTTAAATAAAAATGACGCCACCGTCGCTAATCCTTTATGTAATACGAAAACTTATAAACAGCACGCCCCTGAACGCTTGACGTAAAGGTAAGGACTGTCTTAATCATGAAAAAAAGAGGAATACCCCCTGCTTTCAAAGACATGAAATTTGGAACACCATACCAGCTTATCATCGTTAATTTTATCTACTCTCCATCTCTACGCATTACATTTCACCAGTTATCATCTTAATTGTAGCTTCTGGCTACTTTCGTTACGTTAAGGTTCGTTTCACCGTCTCGTCCCTTTCTTCAGAATAACCTGACACACAATTCCACTTCGACTAATTAATTGTAAAATTTAACGAGAACAAATTCTGCAGTTGAAGAAAAAACCTGAAGCGCTTATTTTTCCTACAATAATCATATTAAAGCAGAATTATTTTTGCTTTTTGACAATGATTTTATCAAAACATATTGTATTAGTATTGAACATGAATACACTACAATTGTGCATGATGAAACTACCACACTCACGCTATTCACACGGAATTAGCGGACGTAAAGTCGAAATATCTGTTCCAGAAAATTTACAGGATTGTTTTTTGCCAATTGCTGAACAAGATTCCTGCTTGAAGAAATAAAATGGTTTAATAAGGGCTCACACTTTTTACAACCTTCAACTTTCCCTTCCTTTTTCCGAAGCAAGTCATCCTTCTATTCATCTCTTTCTTTAAATCTAAGGAAAGTGAAAATGTATGTTTGAATGTATGTATAGATATACCTTACAAGCAAACCTAATATCGCACCTTTATCCTAACTCTATTCATTTTCTTGTATACTTCATTGAACCTCTTGAGAGAGAAAAAAACGGATTGCTGCGACAGCATTATATTTTCATGTTTTACGAAGGCGGATACATAAAAAAGTACTGAGGCGACAATAAAATAAAAGCATTTTTACACCATTAAATGCGACGTGCACTCAATTCTTGGTGTGATTGCTGCTGTGCTTCCCTCGGGCCATAGACGCTTTCTTACTTTGCCGTAAGTCTAGAAAACCGAGTGTTCTCCCAAGTGTGTGCGTACGAACAAGTCTTCAATCCCGAAAACAATCTGTTCACTTGATTGCATTATTGTTGTTCTCGAGTACTTCCTGCTGACTTCAGTTGAAAATATCATCTCGTCATTTTTGATGACAACAGAGAAACAACAACAATATCAACTCCAATAAAACTCTCCTGAAGAAGAGAGTGAGTAAAAAAGACACTTTGTTCTCAATGTAATTTGCGCAAGGGAAACTGTACCCAGCGCTGTTATTGCCCGTTCCCTGCTCCCTTGTCACATTACCCCTTGCTGGAACGGAAAGTAAAAAAAAATAAAATGGCGAAAACACTCGAGATCGAGACTGAAGCGCTTTTTAAGAAGGACATTGCACCTTCTTAAGGCAGGTACTTTCCCTACTTACTTATTAGGACTGCACAATATTTGAAGGCAGGTAAGGGTTAAAAAAACACAGTAAATAGCTTTCCTTGTCTCCCTCTTCAAGAAAAAAAAAACATTGTCGATGTCTCCACCAGATAATTTTGTAGCCACATCATCCTGTCATGTTGAGCTGCACACGCTAAACAAACTTTTCTTTTTATGTAGCACTTTCTCATTTCCTTTTGCCTTTTATTCCTCACAACTACAATGCTATGACATGACATAAAACAACATCGCCTTACCGTGTTTTTTTTCTAGATGGCACGGGAAAATAAATGTAAACATGCGCAGCGTGACAGTCCACGTCGTACCCGTGTACATTATCAGTTTTTTTTACTTAAGGCATATAAGAGACATGTTGTGGTTCCTTTTCTAAAAAAACAGAAATCGGGAAAATCCAAACACCCTTTGAACCATGCACTCGTGATTTTCTAACGAAGTGACTCTTCATGTTATTCCTTTTTTTTGCAAGAAATGGCTTTTGTTTAAAAAAGCAGCAACCAAGCTTTACATATTGTACTTAGAGCACAGGCACCATTGAAGTTCCTGGATTGAAACAATTATGCACATCGTGTTCACGGGAAAGTGGAGAGGATGAAAATGGCCATAATTTGCTCGTCATGTAGCAGTGGACTAGATCAATATTTACAGAGCAAACGTTGATCCACCACTCACCTCAAGTTATAATAAATTTTGACTCTTTTACCACTGCAAAAAAACTGGCTCGAGCAGGGTGTCCAGAAATATGTGTGAGTGGGATTGTTTGTTTTGGACAGAGAAATGTGTAATTGTAGCACGCTTGTTGGACAAGTGGTCTCAGAAATGTTATCGTTTGCGATAAACTGAAAGCAACACACAAATCCGAAATATTGCGTATTTTACACGGGCAAGTTTATGACTGAGCCGAAGGCTTTTAGACTTGCACGCCTCCATAAAGTGTATCTATCAGATAAGTTTTTTTACAACTTAGAATGCCATAATATTTTTGCTGTTTGCCCAGGAGCAATTCCAACTCTCCACTTGACTGAGTTGAAAGCTTGGGTGAGTTGCGCAGATGAGATGAAATAGTAGTGGGCAAGGTGGACAAACTTGGTCAGTCTAAAATTATGTTTCACTCTCGGTGGTTCCCAGGATGCATGGCTTTAATGGAAACGCTATATATTCCTGATATATTCCTGAGTCTCGACAGCCGAAAGAAGTAGTATAGCAGCACAGAATAAGAATGTGAGACCACCTGGGTCCTTCGAACGCTATTTCATGCAGTGCACAATGAAAATATTTTGTAATACTTCGCATCCTGTGCGTCAAGTCTGGAGAGATTGTTGGCTGCATGAGAAAAATGTATATAAACTTGCACCTGGAGACAAAAAACGATCCCTTTAATTGCAACGCAATCTCTTGCATGCATGGGAGTGTCCATATTCAAAAAAGATAGAAAGGAGCCCATTTTCATTCTGACCTTTTGCTTTGAGCTTGCTAAACCACCCTACTAAATGCAATGTTACTCAACCAAAGTCGGCTGCCTATTCTTGACCTTGCTCAAAGCATGCATTCACAAAAAATAGTGGCACTAGCCACTTTGGTTTTTGCAAAGTTATGGACCACTCCGTTCGATATAATGTTACATTAGGATTTATGACTTGTGACGACTTTCCCCCTGCTTCAGCAGAAGTGGATAATAGTTATCAGTTTTGGTAGAAGGGCATCAAGCAAAACAGCCTTCGCACTCACTCTAATCTTATTTACCACAAAAGTAAAGCAACATGTCTTTATTAGTTAGTCCTTCAACTAATCTAATCCGATGGTTGAATATATCCCCACGCTAAAGTATTCTCTGTAGCTGTAAACATTGTGCTTGAACTGGCACTAACTAACAATGGACTCGCATTAGCAACATCTAATTCCTTTATCAAGGATCCTTTCAATGACTAGAATTGTAGAGGAGAACCATGACGAGCTTCATTCCTTCAGATTGAGTTATCTTATTGTTAGGTTAATGAGAATGGGAAAGATACTTAAGAGGAGATCCAAGGAAAGCATCAAGAAAGCGAGTATATATGTAGGTACACGCATTTAATTCAATTTAATCTTCCGTTTGTTGTCATATTTCGTGCAGTCTAATAATTTCCCTTTAGAAGCAGCCAACAAACTCTGTACGCTTTTGTAGATGGCATTATGACAGCTATGCTTTCATTTCTCTGTCAGATTAAATACTATAATTAATACATCGTTTTACAGAGCAACCATAAAGGATGATCAAACGTGGATATGAGATGCACAAGCACAAAGCAAAGATTGAATTAGACTTCGCCAAAAAAATTAATTCATTGCTTAACTTAACTGAATAAGAGAGAGAGGCGAGAACAACTCCATTTCCACAACTTATGGATTAATACATGCGTGCCCAGTTCTGAGTCACCTTTCATTCATTCATCACGAGGCAGGCGGATCTCGCTAAGCAAAGCTTCTTAGAAATCAGAGAGAGAGAGAGAGAGAGAGCTCAGAATGGAGAAATGTGGATTAGTGTGTTGGAATGGGAATTTAATCAACAACCACAAAATGCCTCCGCTGTTCGCACACATTTTTTCCTCCCAGGAATTTGTTTCTTGCATGAGAAGTAATATTATTGGGCCCAGTAAGTGGAAATTACATTGCTCTCCTTGGCTTTCCCCTTCCCTTCTGTCACTTGAAATGAAATGAACTGTGGTGCTCATCGCACGTATGCACTAATTGGCCCAGTTTTCTTTCCATGTTGTCAAAATGAAAAATATTTTTTTAGCTTTCCCGTGAAAATACACCTGTTCTAGCTGTGTTGTTTGTCCAGCGGATTCTTCACGTTCCTTAACCCATTTCACGTAAGCTCTTGCTTCTCGTTCGAAACAGCGTAAAAATATATATTGCTTAATGGCAACTTAAACAAAGTACAGTTGGGTGAATCGGATAAAGTTGAAGAGAGAAGAGAGCGAGGGAGTGTGTTTTAAGGAAATAAAAATGAATTTTCTTTGGAAAGTGGCTTCGTTGGCACATCTGCTTGAGAAGGGAAAGGGATTAAAATAAATAGAGCTGAAGTAGTCACGTAAGTGGTGGTGAAGAGAGTGTTTAAGCGGATTCTTCTCCGCCGGCGGAATAACATAACATACCACGCTGCAATAATCGTAAGGATAATCGTAGTCGTAATAGAAATCGTTGTGGGTAATAACAATAATCGGGGTGAACAGAGAAAACTTTCTAAACCATTAGTCTCATCGCTTCTCCAAACTCGTTCGTCCCAACGCAGCAATACATCAGCTCCAGTAACATCGTTTTCAAATGTAAATTATAAATAATGCAAAATAAAAAGGAATTCATGTGAAAATTGCTGCTAAATTTGAAGATTGAGCATAAACAGAACTGCTTATCATTAAGACTACAAATTTTCTAACCAAGAAGTAACCTGTGCACCCCCACCAAATGGTCACGACACGTTGCATACATTTTCTAATTTTGTAAATGAGGTGCTTTGGGGAGTCCTCAATATTTATTATTATCTAAACCATTAGTCTCATCGCTTCTCCAAACTCGTTCGTCCCAACGCAGCAATACATCAGCTCCAGTAACATCGTTTTCAAATGTAAATTATAAATAATGCAAAAGAAAAAGGAATTCATGTGAAAATTGCTGCTAAATTTGAAGATTGAGCATTAATAGAACTGCTTATCATTAAGACTACAAATTTTCTAACCAAGAAGTAAGCTGTGCACCCCGACCAAATGGTCACGACACGTTGCATACATTTTCTAATTTTGTAAATGAGGTGCTTTGGGGAGTCCTCAATATTTATTATTGAATATTTACCGAATCGAAAGTTGAAAAAAATCAAGAAGGCATTACATACGTATACATGTGTGTGTTCTCCTAGCAGTCTTGAAATTTCACTTAATATCCGCAACGGAAACAAGTAAACAAACAATAAAAAAGCCACCGCGAGAACCTCGTCGACGTTCCTGTCCGGTTGCCGTGTTGAGGAGCGAAAGACGAGCACACTTTCATCATTACTTTTCCCTTTTCATGTTCACCCCGCAAACATATTGCTTGTTGTTCCACTTGTTCATTTGTATTTTTTTTTGGGAGAACGCAGAGGAGAAAAAAGTTGGTCCAGGAAAGAAGATTGCATGCTGTGCGTGTACATACACACTCGTCTCTCCTTTTCTATACTTTGGCGAAAAAAAAAGTTGCTTGTTCTGCCTTCCTTCCTTGTCGGGAATTGACTTGCTTTTTTGCACCAACATTCATGTTCTGCAAGCTGTTGTACAACAGAGCAAGAGGACCACTGTAAAACAGAGCCAAGCAAATGCATCACCTCTTGTGCAAGCCTTCCCGCTAGCTTTTCTTACTGGGTACGAAAAAGGCAAGCGAAGCGAAAGTTTGGCTGGAGAAAACGGAGAGTGAAGTCAACTCGTAAAAAAGCTGGTGAAATCGATTCCCAGCTGCTCATTCAGTCTCAGACTGTGCCAGACTCAACAACTTTTTTATTCTTCTTGTGCCACCAACCACCACCATCTCAAAACCGCCACCACGACGGTTACTACCACCACTGTGTTTTTTTTCACTCCTGGAGAGAAAAATATATTATATTAGTCGAGAGAGAAGAGTGGAGGAGCCTCCTATAAGAAAAAAGAGTTGTTTGTTTGGTGGGTGGTCTCCTCTCATTCTTCACATTCTCCCTATTGTTGTTCCACATTTCCACAGGAGTAGTAGTAACAAAATCCAATCTGGAAACTGGAGTGAAAAGAAAACTGAAAGGGAAAAAAGTTGGCTCGTTCTGGTTGTGTGCGAGTGTGTGGCTGCTTTCTCTGCATTGAGTCTCCAGTATTATTATTACAGTGATTCAATAATCCACAATTGCCCATATCTCCTGCACTCATTCAACCATTCATTCAATATCACCGCGACACGGATTTTATTATTACTATTACCATTATTATATGTTCTTGAGATTATTTTAATAAAGTGGGCTTCTGATTTTCAACCGAAGAAAACCTGGAAAACTGGATAACTTGTGCAAACAATGGTTCTTGGTTTCATTTTCCTTCATCCTCTTCAACTTCCTCCTGAATATTAATAAGTATACACGGGAATAATATTGTGGAAAACTTGCAAAAAAAACTGGAGAAAGGCTGGTGTGATAACGTAGCAGCATACTTTATACCGTGTGGTTTAGTCTGCGGTCCAATATTTCGCCACGCCGGCACATACACATAAGTTGAGCTAGAGAAAAATTATTGGCAAACTGGAAACCCACGAAATAAAAGGATACAGGATGCTTTGGCATGTTTTGTTATCCATTTATATATCTGGCGCTGCTGATGAATAACAGTTCGCTTTACAGCCAGTGCATCCATTAATAACTTTTGTGCCGCGGGAAAATGTGGATGTATGTGGAAAAAATTAACCATAACAAATATTATTTTGCTGTTACGTGGTCGTGTACAACGTAGTAGTATGCCTTGTTCACTTGTACCCTTTTCTTTGTGTGTGTGAGAGAGAGTAATTATTGAAAGAAACAAGTAATCACATGAACATAGTAGAAGGAAAGGAGTTTGCAATTGGAGGATGGCACCGTGCCAATCAACTACCCTGCTGAGTGAGTTGACAAGAGGACCACAAAAAATTTTGCTTGTCGGTGAGTAGCTTAAATAATTTAAGTAGGACACTTGGAGCCACAGATTATTATGGCTTAACCTTTCTCACTACTATCGATTAGCTGTATGTAAAACTATTGTCATTGATGCCTTAATTTCTGTAAAGAAAAATGGTTAATTTGATTACCTGCCATCATCGGGATTCTTCTAATCGTGCAATTAAAATTGATGATAAAATGGATGAAAGGATTCCTAATACTAGAGAGTATTTAGGAAAAAGAAGGTAAAAAAATACTGGAGAGTTGAAAAAGCTAATGCATAAAATTTAGTGCAGCTTTCGGCACAAATTTGCATGATATTTTTACTCATTCTCACGATACGTATTTACAATTTGAAACCCTCTATAAATTCTCAAAGCTGGTAAAAATGCAACCTAATATTTCAATATGCTTAATATTCTGGAGGAGACAGCAACCATTATTTTCTTGTTTCCGGCATTTTATCAACAAAAAACCGTCTTTGTGTTTGGCTTATGGTGTACGTCAAGACATACTCATCTTCCCTTGCCCGTCGTCTTTTCTTGTTCTCCGTGTTGTTTAGACTGACATGAATGTTAACGACTCATTTACTCTTTTCTTTTTTTTCGATGGCATCGCCGTCGTTTCCTTTGCGCAAATTACATGTCGGCACACGATGCATGCATGAACGGGTCCTCGTGTACACATTCCTTCTCGTCATCATCTTTCCTTTTCTGCTAGCTTCCTATTATTTCTTCACATTGAGACCCATTGTTTCTCTTTCCATTCACTTTCCCTTTTGTTGGTGCCTCACCATGCTGGCTGATTTAATACTTGCTTCCTCCAATAAATCTCTTATGATAGCAGCAATAAAAGGGGCGCTCTGTGGTATTTTTTGTTTTCTTTAAAAGGGACGATCTTAGCTTTGGATCAGTTTCTCAAGTGTTTCTCAAAGATTTCTTGGCTACGTAACCTACTAATTTTATGAGATTCGCGCGAGTTCCGAATAATACTTTAGAAAATCACACATTTATGGCAATTACAAAATTTACAGAACAATTCAGAGCCAAAAAGTGCAGACTCTAAGTCACCGCCACTTGATTACTCCGGGTTCTATGGGTTCCTCTGAGTGCATTTGTGTGTGCCAAAGTAAATCAGGAGCATTTTCCGGAGCAACAGAACAAAAGTGGGGCAGTAATTCCGTTGCTTAATTCAATAGATCTTAGCTTTGGATCAGTTTCTCAAGTGTTTCTCAAAGATTTCTTGGCTACGTAACCTACTAATTTTATGAGATTCGCTCGAGTTCCGAATAATACTTTTGAAAATCACACATTTATGGCAATTACAAAATTTACAGAACAATTCAGAGCCAAAAAGTGCAGACTCTAAAGTCACCGCCACTTGATTACTCCGGGTTCTATGGGTTCCTCTGAGTGCATTCGTGTGTGCCAAAGAAAATCAGGAGCATTTTCCGGAGCAACAGAACAAAAGTGGGGCAGTAATCCCGTTGCTTAATTCAATCATGACCAAGAATGAATAATTATCCCATCGGTTCACTTACAACCGCGCGAATTATTCCTTCAGGCGTATCAACGGGGGAACGTGAAATTGGCAATTGCTGCTGGTTGGTGGAACAGTTGCGCTCAAAGAAAAAACAACATGAGTATTAGTGGAGCATACAAGGTGTTGAATGATCTTCAATTAACTTGTCTTCATCAGCTTTCACTCACTCAGTAAAGACTTCAAATTAGCATGAAGAAAACTTGTAGTAACTTAGTCCAGACTACTATCAGACAGCATTTTTCTAGTTGTCAGAAATAGGCTATGTGTTGCTGCAAAATGGATTTAAATTTTGATAATTCACATAGGGCTAGGCATCCATCCTGTGTTTCAAGATTTCGGTAATTCAATTCTCGGATTTGAGATATTCGTGCATAGAACTTCCCGAAACGAGAAGTGCGCCTTTGCGTTCATTGAAGGGCATGTGGATAATTTGCATAATATCTATGTATATACATATATAGGTATATGTTAGTTAGGTTCAGTATCAGCTACATAGGCCAGAATGTCTTGTATGTGCTAATGTACATATAGCATTTTCGCCAAGTCAAACACTTTGTATGAAAATCACTTTTGAATGTTGGCGAGCGGCAGAGTTTGTATTCAAATTTATACACACTTCGCGAAAATCACTTTTGAATGTTGGCGAGCGGCAGAGTTTGTATTCAAATTTATACACACTTTACACTTCGCGTCTGATGAGGTATCATGTTGCATTCAGTAAAAAGAAATCGTAAACTGAGAATCTGTGTTGGTGGAATGATGAAATGGTTGAACGATGATGCATCAGCAAGGTTCCTGATTTCCAGAGTCCGAAAAGGGAAAACGGATTCAGTTTAACTTTGTTGTGTTGTATCATAAATACGTCCAATTCGATCTCTCACCAGACAAAATTCATTTAAATGTAAGTATCATGTTGCATCTGCAGAAATAAATTGGTTAACATTGCGCAGTAGTGGCAGATAAGAAAAAAGCATCGGTTTACACCACCGCTCCAAAGAAGCCAAATTTCATTATAGTTTAAAGCTTAACGTACTCAAAATTAACACCTAAATCGATTTACTTTTTTTACAAGTAGTATTTTTTTGACAGCGTAACTTTTTCCCATTTTTTTGTCGCGTTTTTTCCTCACTCAAAATTACAAATACCACACATTTTCATCTGAAGTTGTCAGGTGAGTAGTCTTCACGGATAGAAGACGTGTGTAAATAAGAATTATGCAATTCACAACAGAACACAATTGCACGGAGCAATACTTTAGAAAGATCGGTTTCGAGAATTTTTACACGGAACGGAACAAACCTAAAAAAAACACAACATCGGTGGCGGTGTTGTTACTTACGAGATTTGAGTTGTGGATTCTGTTCCTCAGAACCACCCACTCCTGAATTTTCCTCCTTCATCTCCACTCGACAAAGTAAGCGAAACCAATATATTAGATGAAACTTACTTTTGTGAACTTTATGGTTGTTGTTATTATCATCGTGTTGAACATACCTTTTTTTTACACAAACATGTCTGCTTGCGTCTCTGGAGAGGTAGAGGTGTCTCATCGCTTTTCCAAATACAAAAGCAAGCCCAACTCGGTTGCTCAAGCTTATCAAAACTCGGATAGCAATTCCACCGTCTCAGATCATTTTTCACGAAACCAAATGAATACTATTTTTGATTTTGATTAATTTAGTTATTTAAAATGTTGATGCGATCATCAATCTGAGTGAGGCATGGGGAGATTAATACTTTAAAAAAATGTTATCAGTTTCCCCCGCAAACTTCGTTACTTACCTTCTAATACATTGAGTAAATATGTTTGTGACAGAAAGTACTTTACGTTCGACAAAGGACTCCTTTACAAACACAACACACAATGCGGGTATTCATTCTAGCGGATCAAAATACGTACGCATTCGCTTAGCACCTTTTTACGCAACGACATTTTCTGCCGTACTCCTCACAAAATTACTATAAATAATTCTGGAATCCGCGTTGTCCGTGCTGCTTTTAACCTGTCACCTTCCAACAAAGGGAATATGCTGAAGCGGAAGCGGCTCGTTTTTTCTTCATCGTGAAAAATGATAGCCTATTTTATTATTCGGTGCGATTGTCATTTCTTATTCAGACGGGATGGGTAGCTAACTGGACAAATCTCTGGAACATGTTTGTTCACGGTTGTTGTGTTGCATCATCTTGAGAGTGTAGCTCTTCCATTATATTTTCTTCTCGAGATCAAATCACGCAAAAATTTTCTTCTTGGGATAATGTCCAAAAAAAGTGTGGAACATGGAAGCTGTCTTTCCCAGCAGATCTAGTTAGTGTACCGGAACCGACCGCATAATGCTTAAATAATAGTTTCCTGCTGAGCATTATTATGATGATGATGTGCTTCCATTGGGGCATTGATTTCTCACAAAAAAATCTCATTTTTATCCAGGTGACTGAACTCTCCACGCCTTTTCCTTCACTTCATGCTTCACCAGTCAAGGAAGCTGTGGAAAAACTCGACGTTTTTTTTTTCATTTCAGTACGTCTCCCCTTCTGGTCTAACGTCAGTGAATAGGTATCAAGGCTCCTTCACTTTTCAAGTGAAAAACACGTACAACCAAAAATGGAAAATAAAAATGTAGTAGACTGTGCTTTTGTCTTTCCATTCATGTTACTACTTTTTTTTACTACTACTACTGGACCCCAGATTTTGTGTTCACTTTTACTCACATTTGGAATTCCTTTCCCCAAACTGCCGAAATCATATTCTTGCTCGTACATCATTGTTAGTTCCCTCTCTCCAGCTGTTTTGGCTGCACAATCCTAGCCGGGTTGCAGATGGTAGCCAAAAAAGACTGCATTTTCAGGCTAATTATGGTCTCTCGGTTTTGATTAGAATGTGCGCAGGTGTGTCTACAAACATACATTAGAATACATGCACATCTATAAGGTATCTTTTCCATATAGTCGTGGATACTACTTTTGCCAGTCAATGCTACTCTTAAACTTCAATGTGGATATTGAATAATATAAGATGAGGCGTCTGGCTTTCTGAAGTTTACAAATTAAGTATGCGTTTTCTTGTACCGAAATGTTATTCTCTGGATAAATCTCAACTTAATTTGTTTTGGATGATCGAGTAAAAGGTATTTTGGGGGAAAAGTAAGAATAAATCCTTTTGTTGTCTCGTCATGACTTCCGGTACTCGTCTATAAGAAATGGGGAACCCGCAGGTAAAGTCAAGGAACTCCAGTGGAGCTTGAATAAAACATAAAGAAGGAAACAAAAGAGGAGAAGGAAATCCTTTGGGAGACAAAAAAGTTTGCAAACTCTTTTGTTCAGAAAAAGATTGTGAAGTCTAATTCTTTCGAGATTAAGTTAATATTATGTAACAGAATTTTAAAAGCTTGGCTTGTCACTGACAAAAGCGTGGCTATGATTCTTCGTAGATATACATTCATAGGTATATGTATTAATGGTAAAATATAGTTGTGTTGCTGTAATTCATAGTTCCCATAATAGATTTATAGTTAGTTGTATAATATTCAATGTAGACTGTTTAACTTTAGTGTCCCCTTTTCTAAGCCTGGTGTGGAGTGCCAACTTCACCGCTCGATTTCGTTTCCAGCTGTTAAAGTCGTTTTTTTTTGTTTTGTTTTGTTGAGCAAATATCGATTGTTGATTTTTACTTTGTTTGCTTCATTGCTCATGTCATGGAATTATTAGCTAAATATCCTGTTCTAGTGAGTGACGGGACTGAGAGTGGCTGCACACACACATGTGTCAAGAGGAAGCAAATCCCGAAACTATTTTAAGCCATCAAGCAAAGGTGGAAAAAACTATTGCACACTTTATATAGTTAGCAGTGGAGTGTTTGGACACGGATATAGGCACCTGGGAATGGGCAATTTATTGAATTCGTGTATACCACAAAGGATATCCAATCTTCTTTCCGGTGCTGATAATAACATTCTGAAATCCTCTTCGGCTTCATATTTCCAGGAAAAGTGGCTATAAAAGGAGAAATGAGTGTATGAAAGTGGGAAATATGGACCATCTCATGATAATGCAAGTAGGTCCCAATGTGGTTCCGACTGAACAAAAAAGTGTAATACTATCATCTTTCCTGCATTCTCCGGCTTCCTTTTTCATCTCTCGCGCTCCCTCCATCCATTTATCTTCTTTCTTTCTTGGAGAGCATTGCTTTGTCGTCATTGCTGTCGTTATATTATCATCGGAAGGGATGAGGTTATAAAAGCATCTGTGAAATGTCTCGGCTGGAATAAATGAAAATCTCGGCAACCTAAGGAGGTTTCATTTACAATTCTCCCTTGCTCTCAATAATGTAGCATCCGCTAGCGAAAACTGAAAAATGGAGCTACGACTAGAAGGATGTAAAAAGTCCCCGAACGAATTCAATTTTCAATAGAATCCTTTATAACTCGGTTTCATCATCCCATCATTATCATAATTATTATTACAATTCCGTTTCTCCTTTTTCCTGAATGAGCACACCAAAAAATTTATCTCTCACGACCTCATATTGCAATCCCAGAAAAATTAAATTAAATGGGGACTAAAAAGTAAGAACAAAAATCGAAATTTATGTGATCACGTTCTGTATGTAGGAAACTGGGGCTTTGTGAAAGATCCAGAAACCCAATTTTTTAAAAACAATTTCGACAATTAATCTTGAGTGTCGAGGAGGAGAATACTCTGTAACACAATTAATCCTTCCTTCTTTCTAGTGGCACAGACACATAAATACCTTAGCCAGCATGAAACTTTGGAACACTTTACTTCAGTCATCCAGCAAAAATTTCACTGTGCGTGCTGAACATATAAAAATTTCTCTGAATGGCAATAAATGATCGGTGTAGTGTGGCCCTCTTCTCTACAAGTTATTGTTGATGAACAACCCAACCACAAAAAGCCCTTTATCTTTAAGAACATCATTACGAGTGCATACCTTCATTTTGAAGAAAACAAGTGGGTCCCGCACCCGCATGATCTAGCTTCGCCAACCTGAATGGCACAGTATAAAACCTCTATCATGTGCGTGCTGCATTGCTAATCTTTAAAAAAAAGTTGAATTGAAGGGAGAGAGAGAAAGAATGATCTAGATGAATTCTACTCACGTTCCATATTACCTATCAATATCCTGTGATTCTGATCACTTTCCCCAGCACTTTCCTTATGTGGAGCAGATAGCTAGCAAGGGTAGGTAGTTATTTTATTTGCTCCAGAAGTATTATATTTGTATTCCTCTCGTAACCACGATATTAGTGTAATCAGATACGAAACATACTTGTAAACAAAAATATAAAACACGAGGAGAAAAACATGGATCATGTTTTTTTTCCTTTGAATATTGATGGTGCTCAATTTCAGAAATATAGTACCATTTTTTGAGGTACTAAAGAAAAAACTTTGTTTATTCTTTACACCTCGTTAGAATTCATCATCATCTCCACCGAGAAAAATGGCCATGCTCGGATGGTATGCTGGCCACATCGCGGCCACTAGACATGAATAAATGGGTAAATGGGCAGTTTGAGAAAAACAGTAATTTGCGTGTGAGTTTGGTAATGGTAATAGTAAATAAATGGGTCAAAATACACACACAAAAATCATTCTCATCATCACTGTAGTGGAATATTTCTTTTTTGCTGCTCTGACGCTGGCTAAAAGAATTGAGAGAACAACAACAATGTACTACTGGAGAAATGTGCACTCACTCACGAACCGAACCTGTTTTTCCATTTTATCATCGCCTCGATAAATACTCGAAATGTTTTTGTATGAGCTCACATGCCCATTAAATTGTTATAATGCAGTGGTCCGGGGAAGCGAGGGGCCTTTTCTCTAGAAATGTTTCATTATTGCAAAAAAAAATTCTGAATAAAAACTTTTCCGATAAAATTCCTTGAATAGGTTCAGTAATGGGTGGATTTGGATAGCGAAAACATAATAATAAAATGAAATGGTCACGGAGAGAAGAAAAAAATATTCTCAGAACAAAATAGATTATTCTTCTTTGTACAAAAAAATATGAAGAGAACGTGCACAATTTTTTGTACGTTTAACGCTAAAATCCTCCACTGCAATAACAATGATGCTTGCTGGCGACCGTAGTAGAAACGAAAACTGGGCAAAAAACTTTCTCCTGTGTATAAAGTTTATTACACCTTCGTCTTTTTTACAACAGTTTCCTGTAATTTAGTAAAGAGGAGAAAGTGAAAATAAAAAAGTTTCCCGTTTATGTTCATTGAGAGGGAAAGCGGATCATTCTCATCACCATCTGGGAAAATATATACCTACGGTATACCCTTTCTTTTTATGGAATTACACTCGTAGCCAATGGCCGGGTCCAGTGACACAAACGGACAATTCATAAAAGCCGCAATAAAAGTAAAGATGATGGATTTAAAGAAAGAGAGCACGTATATAGGGTCGGCACCAACGCTACTTAATTAATTGCGCACCTGCTCTCCGACTTCTAAGTTCTCTAATTATGCGAGCTTATTTGTAGTAATTGTGCTTGAGCTACTTTAACTTTTTTCATTTAATTCGTGCAAGCATGCCAAACAGCAATGATAAGATAGCTATAGGTAATCATATTGCAATGTATGTCTCTGACTTTGCTTTTTTTGTTTGGGTGAGAGAATGAGAAAGTAGCTTCGGTGATATTTTCTGGAGGCAATTTTGAAGATGATCAAACATGGGAAAGCTTCATGTCACTTTTCTCTTCTTTCGGCTTTTATGAATGAACACTGATTCATTTTCCAATTGCTTCCTTCCACTTCCCTTTTTCTCCTTTCTCCCGTTTCCTAACCAAATTCTGTGGAAGGGAAGAGAGCTGGTTTTGTGGAGAACGTTATTTTTTTAACTTGTCATGTCATGGAAGGAAGACACGCACACACAGAGAGACGTAAAATGTAAAGAAGAAAATCCCTTTTCCTTCGGCTTCGACCCCGTTTGACACATGCATCAGAGTCGGGAGCATTCCAAAGAATTGAGTTCCATCCAGTTCTTTAGACTCCTCTGGAATTTACTGGGAAGGAGAGAGAAGGGAAGAAAATTACATATTTTATTTGGTTTCACTTGTAAGCAAATCCTATTACTCTATTTTGGACGAGACTCCTCACATGATAATGATACTCGGAGCCATCAGGCGACTTTTTTTCGGTGGCTTAACAAACTTCCCCACAGAAAAAAAACTTTCTCCAGAGAAAAAGTTGTAAATGACTCCTGTTCACCAGGATGCAGTCTTCATTCATTCTTGCATTTGGAGAGCAACCGCAACCAAAGCAGGAAAGAAAAAAAAACGCAATAGAAAAGAAGACATGTGAGTGTAAGTAAAAGTTATGTTGGCGCTCAGCCGCTTTGTATTTTCACACAAAAATCCTTTCTATTCATCCTGTCCCATTTTTCCCTTCAGAAGAGGAACTGACTGCAGAGCTGTGAATGACTGACTGACACATGTTAAATCCAGTGAAAATAAATGAACTGCAGAGTCAGTTCACCTCACACCAAGTACGTAATCTTTCGCTAAAACTTTTATGTTCTATTTTTTCGGGAGAGAATAATTTTTAATAAGTGGAGGAGGATTACAAAGCTGGGAAAAGTTTGTCTCCTTTTCGACTTTTGCGTGTTGTATGAGGCTCTGTTGATTATTTACAGATGTTTCCTTTCTGTCATTGTCACCTGCCTTAAAAAACTTCTAATCTATGCTCTTCGTTCTTTTTTTTCGTACAGATTTGCGAAACTAAAGTTGCTGTACTAGTAGTGAAGTTCGCATGGGACATATTACGACGAAATATTTCAAGCACGTCACTCATGACAGAGCACAAATGCGTTTAGATGTCTTTTACACCATTTTTGCAAGAATTGGAGCCCAGAAAGAGCAGGATTTATGACAAGTAGGGTAGTAGGACTCCCCGACATTCCATTCTAATTCACGTAAGCATCAAGCCGTGCATAACGAGTTGACTTGTCTCGAGCAATTTTGAAACAGTTATGGATGGTGGTTTTTTTTAACTCGCTACAGAAAAACTGTGTTTCCTCTTTTTTATTCGTTAGAGTAGCATGCACGAAGTAACCGTCTTGCAGAATTCCGCAACAACTTTTGATAGCGAAGAGTGTTATAAAAGACTTGGTTTCTGGATCCTCCGGAGGACATTTTTGACTCCCGTAATAAATTGGTTACGGTTTAAATACATGTCGCATCTGTATCCAGTTTTTCTCTAATTTGATATAGGGACCATACGGACAAATTAGGGTTATTGACTCCACCAAACCCAAAGCGTGCGCCTGACGGGTAATTCATTTTGAAAAGTTGCTCTCATTCCATTTGTTTACGTCTGCTTTCCGTCAGTCCCAACTTTCCGAGAAGAGCCCTTAAGATAATTTGCACAAACTGCTCGTTTCGTGTATTCTCAATTCGGTGGTTGTTTTTCTTCTGGCAGCTGGAGATCTTGGTCTGGCAATTTCCTGTTTTCGGTTAGCGAGAGTGTATACAGCTGTAAACAGAAAACTGTATCTGGAAAGAAGAAAAGCTGCTGTATTTCTGCTGTTGACATGTGGTTTTTTAGACTGTCGATTGTCCCAGAGATGTTGTTTCACGATGGGGTTAAGATTATTAGGTGGTTTGGTTGGAAAAATGCATTGACAGCAACTTGCTCCTTTGAAGTCTTTCTTTGGTTCAAGTCACACTGAAAAGAAAAGGGGCGGACGGGAAGATGATCATCATCTCCGCCAAAAGTCAAGGAAGAGGCAAGAGACAAGGCCTGAAGACGTGACTCTCTAGAGTGGAAAATCTGGTGAAAGAGGAGCTATCCTGAGGATGAGATTTTACACTGTGCTCATGTGATTTTGATGGTAGAAGAGGTTCGAAAGAGAATGTGCGTCGAGAGTAAAGAGAACAGACACACAGTTACGGGTCCTTGCCACTCCGAGACGGAGAAAGGATTTATTCTTCATTCCACTTCATTTTCTGACTGAATGACATCCCTTTCAGCATGATTGGTGGGTAGTCATAATAAAAATCAAATCTTTTTTCCCTTAAGGATTTTCTGGCTCCGGCAATTTTCCCTCCACTTTTTAGTATTTGTCAGAAATGTCCATCTGTTTTATTTTTTTTGGAGCACTTAAAAAGTGTTATCAATCTTTTCGGAAAATCCATGTCCAAGATATGATTTTTAACAACGCCTCCCAAAAGAGTACAAACATATTAAGTGCAAAATGGAGTACTCATTAATTTTCGGAGCAGGAAATGTAGAATGGAAGATCGAAAGGGCAATTAATTCAATATTTTCAGCAGACCGGTCAGACAAAGCAAACTACAAAAAAAATTCTGGAGGATCAGAGAAAAACAATATTTGACAGTTATGAATGATCTGGTGATTGCTGAACCCTGTTCTTTATTCTTTCTGTGGAGTTCTTGGAAACTTTTTTTTTCCTTTCAAAATTAGTTTGGTGTTTCCCACTCGGCTTAATTTGTTAAGCTGGAGATTTCGTGAGGGGAAATGGCAATGTAAGTAGACGTTTGGAAAATGAAAATTAATAACAAAAAATATTGGGTAGAGAGGTAGCCCAAAATAAAATCAGAAAGTTCCTTTCCTACTTGGCAAAAATGTAAGAAGCAGGAATCTTCTTTGTCTTCTTTTCCGGGCTTCCATATATGCATCTCAACTTATAACGAGTTACCTCGAAGAAAGTAACTCTATTCTCTGAAGACTTTTGTCTACCGTCGTCGGTCACTCTTGTAGTGAAAGTACTGTTGCCGCATATGAAACAGGAGCAGTATTAACTTTTCTTTATTCTTATTTTGTCAAGTGACAAAGTTTCGTGGAGATTGAAAAAAAACATTCAGTGTTGGGAAGACGGGTGCAATTTGTAAGCCATATTTAAAGGCTCGACTTGACTTCCCTAAACATGTACACACGCAACATAGTGTATAAATATACTATGCGTATATATGTATGTACATAAACGCTCCATTTTTGCATGTAGCGAGAATACTTCACTAAGTCATGTATGCTTTACGTTCTTGCAAAGAAGCTTTTTTTTATTCCACTGCTCCTCCGTGGAATCTTAAATGAAGATGAGTAAAAAAAAGAATCCTCTTGTTCCGCTTTTGCAACTTTTGTGTATTTAGTCTCCAATTCCTCACGTTGCCCACTCACTTTTCGTTTTATTCTAAAAAAGAAGTCTTTCTTCTTCGTTTCTTCATTAGAACATGAATAACATTAAGTATGTGTGTAGCGAAGTAGTATAGTTTTTGTACAAACAAAGGAGATATTCTGAGAACTGTGACGCCACGATTCTACACTACTCTGCTTCTGCTGCATCGTGAACCAGTTTTTTTGTCGACACTGTTGATTTTTCTTGATGATGTTGAGAATAATAATGGAGCAATCTCGCCCGACTTTATTTTCAGCGTGATCAGAACAAGGCCAGATGTAAGAAAAGGAAGGAGAAAGCATTCAGTCATTCATGATCATTATATGCAGCCCTTATAAATTATCATGTTAAAAAGTCAAGGTACACATTCATTTGCTGAAATGTTACTTTTTTGGAAGTGAGGATACTGTTAGAGGACAACTACTCACATCGATACAGTTTTTTTGCAAATACAGGAGCACATTGGTTAACACTATCACTCTCGCACTCAACAATTCCCATTTAATTAAAAAATCTTTTTTAATCCAATGCACATGCCAGGGGAGTGATAAAGTGAAGAGGGGAACTTGATTGTAAACGAAAACCGCACCAATGGGTTTATTATATAACAAAGAGGACTACGAAGTAACAGAGTCCCCGGTCCTTTGCATTATAAAAATCATGACGGTTGGTTACTCAAGTACAATTTAGAATTAATAGAGAAACCTATGTATTACCATATCAAGTTAGCTTTAAGAGTAGCTTTTGTACTTAACTAAAATTACGTCACGTGAGCTGAATTGAACTGATTGAGAAGACGAGCATGATCCTTTTATTAGCGGAGAACCCTATGATGATCAGTCATATATAACATCATCATTCTCAATGCTTATTACAGGAAGAGTGATATATGTACGTATAGCTGTACACAAAAACATAAGTACTGCTTGTTGTCCTCATAGCAAGTTATTATTTAAAGGTAAGCTGGGAGTACGGGAATACATTTATACCATCTGTTTTAATCCACACAACTGTGAAACTTTTACATCTGCAAGTTCAGCATCTGTCCGCTGACAGCAGATTCTAGGGAAAGAATAAACACACGTTTATCTGGTCAAATTTTTATGCATGGATCTGCTAATAATACATATTTTTCTATATGGCCACAAAATTTCCATTTGTTTAATCACTCAATGATGTCTTTTGCTTTCCATTTAATCGGTTACAATACAATCTATAGATTATGGAGGTGGCCATAATATGTCCAATATATTTGACTACAAATACGTGGATGAATAGCTAATAATGACTAATAACAATTTTTTTTCTTGTGTTTCAGGTGAGCTGGACATAAAATAAGCTGCGAGCTGACAGTGAACAAGTCTCTAACACCATGGCTCTACGTATGAAGCAAGGAACAGAGAAGGGTTTAAACAAATTTTGAGTTATCGTGGCGTTTTCGGTTATCAACTATCTTATATCGGGATAATATTCACTGCCGAAATGGGCAGATTCGAATCGCCAATGCAGGTGGTCGGCCTCTTTTTTACTGCCTCGGTCGTCAGTGTTGGTGTAATATTTTTCTTAAATGCTGAAGCACAAAGTCGACTGGCAACCAAGTCGAGCACAGTATCACGTCATCCTCAGTTACCAGAACCTTCATATTTGACTCAAAGTAGTGGTGCGAGTGACAACAACAGAGATGGTAAGGTGATAGTAATTATTACTTATCTTTATTATTATTTTCCCTTTTGTCTTCAATTTCCTGTTTTCTCCTTCACAACCTCACTTCCATCAAGAATATCACATCCTGTCCTTTTTTATTTGTTCCAATGCGAGCCCCCACTCCCCTTTGAAGGACTGGTATACAATGTCGTTTCCTGACTTTTGTCTCACTTCGCTTGTACCCTTTCTGAATATCCCAGAAATAGAAATGGGAAAAAATGGAGTGAAAATAATGAGTAGTTGAATGAAGCAACTTTCACAACCGGGAACACTCTCGCTCCAGTTTTGGGATAATCATCAATTAGAAACATGCGTGACGCCTTTGTCCCAACATTTCCCTTTTCCTACACACAATCCCATTTTTATCTCTTCCATCTCACACTATCTTTGAAACCTGGATTCTTTCCTGCTATACTCCTGGCTTTCATCATGACTTTCGTTTTCCAAAAAGCGGTAACTTATAATGTTTTACGAAAGAAACAGGAAACCTCATAACAACTATATTTTCAAAGAAAAAATCTATTATATACTTCCTACTAACGCTACCAATATTACGAATTTCCACCACTCCATATCTCTCACTGGTTTCACAGAAAGGGAAGGAAGATGAAGTTATCATTTTTGTAAGAATGGTTATGTTACGATCTGCGACTATGTTTTTTGTGCGGGTATATATTACATGTATATTGGCAACCCAGTATTCCACCTACCATTGCTGCGCCAGTCCTTATTTTCGCTACCTTTTGTTTGGGAAGGGGAGATGAAATCGTCAAATTAAATCGTTATCTTAATGCGCCTCCTCTCACGATTCCTCTTTAATGATGATGACACAAGAGAGGAGTCGAGGAGAGAGATATTTTTAGTTCCTGGCTTGGAAAAGATGATGGAGATGGGATGAAGTAATTAAGACCAGCCGAGGAAAAACGTTGTCATCATGTCAGTTCAAACAAGAGAGTAAAGAGGAAGCTTGCTTCATGTCATGTCCTTCTTTTGTTTGATGAGATTGACAAAGATGAAGTGAATAGGAAAAGGGGATAATTTACACTTTTGTTGACTTTCTTCCAAGTCTTTCGAAAGAACAAATACAACTTCCCTTGTGCCACTCTCTCCTTTTCACTTTTTTTTATTAGGAACTTCCTCCTCTAATGAGAAATCCTCTCCATTTTTCTTTATTGTGCAGCAGTATGTGTGGGTCGTTGTATCTACCCACATATATTATATATACCATGTTTTGAAGAAATACCTTCACTTACTCTCACCAATTTTTCCCTCCCAACTTTCCTCCCAAAAGAGCATTTTTGCACATGTGGTTTCTTGCCAGATGGTTCTTAATGTATCAAAAAATTTTGTATTTGTTTCTGTTAATAATTAAAAGTGGCCGATGATTTCACACGGTGCATCTTTCACTCCGTCTTACACACGAAATACTTAATCTTTCAGCCGTGGAAGAAATGGATGTGGTCCTGGACTCCCAAGCTCCATAATAATATTTTATGGGAATGACAACGCCGCATGTGTACCCCGTGTTCTCTACATGTTATGGACACGCACGGAGAAAGATAGAGAGGCATCGCATTTTGAAAGTTTTCTTGTTTTATGGTGCCATGTGCCATCCACATATATCCCGTCTCGAATTCCACCCTCCACTTTAATATTGTATTAGATGGAGGTATCATAAAGCACATTTTTTGAGTTACGACTGCAGGGAAACTGGGCTAAGGAGTGTTTGTTGTACACTATCTACAATGATTATGGTGAAGGCAGAAAAAAAGGCATGTACTACGGGAGAAATGTGTTTTCCTGGTCCTTCCCATAATTCAACTGATATCAGCATTTCTCCAGCACCAGCGGTTTATATGGTATACCATTATGTGAGTGAAGTTTTTCCCTTACTTTTAGAAGGAGTCCTGTGCTGGTTACTCATGCTGGTCGGCTGGTACATCAAATGTAATGTAATATGCATGGAATGGGAAGACAGGCAGGGGAAAAGCCATATATTTACAGGTTGCTCTTGATGGTGAAACTTTTTTTTTTCAGGGTGATACGATTCCAGTGTGATATGCGATGCCAAACAGTAAACTATTTTCATTCTTTTTTTTCTCCGTTTTTTTGTAAAGTGAGTTTCAAGAAAGTTTTTTTCATTCATAACCATGTACGTCCGTCCGGTGATCTAGGTTGTTGGAACTGGAGAATGAATACTTTTTTGGAGGAGATGGTTTGAAAAAAATTGAAAATTTTCCTGGTTCTCTTCTGGTGCAGAGTAGAAATTATGTTTTTTTCTTAATATTTAATTCAGAAAAGGACGGAACTATAGAGCTGGACGGTAGAAAACGGTTTTTTGCTGGAATGGCCATGTGTAATTCTAGAATGATTTGTGGTCTTCAGTTACCATTGTGTACAGATGAATCCACAAGATACTCACCAGAGAAATTTATGTACATATTATTTCTTCTCTGAGTAATGCTAACCGATTTACATGGAATGTGGCCATGAATCTGATTACAATATTGGCGGACTGTATGGGTGCGGAACGTTTGTGCATTTCAACGAAGAGAAAATTATTTTGTGGGAGTGTGTGATCTACTACCCAACTTTGTTTTGTACGTGGCCTAAAAATGTCACAAAAATTGAAAATGTCGAATAAATTTCGTTAGTGCGCACGTTCGCTCTTTTTATTTAGTCTTTTTTTTCTTGCGCGCACGTACGCACTGTGCCGTTTGACACTACACGTCGAACTCAGTTTTTTTTGCAATAAAAATGCCTGCGAGGAACAGTAAAAAATGATAAAAGGGTGGAACTGACATTTTTTAGTTTCATTTAGTTCGACGGCAGCATTTTTTACTTTTTTTCGTGAAGATATAGCCCTCCTCAATCATTGTTGATGTTAGCAATAATTTTCTTAGTGAAACTTCTCCATCATCATTGCTGTGTCCATCTTGATCATTAGAGAATGGTTTAATTGAGAAATTCGAACCAGTCATAAAAATCGACCACAATTACGGCACACATGTGGTCATTTCCGCTCCTTCCCTCGGTCTCAATTTCCACCACATTACTTGTCTCCTTATCTTCTTCGTTTATCATTAGCGTTAAAGCAGACTGCAGTCGAAGGAACCGTTTTTTCTGGAAAATAACTTTTTTATGGGGGCATCATTGGTTTGTGGACCAGTGCCAGTTTTCCGTGCACCAAGGAAAAAGACGATCACGCAGCACAAAATGTTGCGGGCGAACGACAACTTCTGGCGACACAGAACCAGGGAAAAAGCTTGTGTTTTTTTTCACGGAAAAAGATGGCAATGATGACGAAGTATTTTTTTCGCTTGTTTCCGTTTGATCTACTTATTTTTATGTTGTTGTTTTGATGGTGATAGTGTATTCGGTGACTTGTTGTAGTTATTATCTTGCCGGACTGGAAATAGTGAGGCAAGATGTGTGTCTGCTCTGCAGCCATGTGTCATTTTCATCACATGAGTGATAAATGATCCGATTTTGATATCGTCATTTTGTTGCTATTTTCCCGGTATTGCCAATTTCTCTGGTTTTATGGATGCGACATAATCATACCAAGCTGATTCCTTTCCTTATACATTTTTTTCGGTAATATTCGAACTACTACAAAACCCAATGGCTGCGATCAATAACTTTTAGTATTTTTATCAGAAAAATATAAAAATGTAAAATGAAACACTTTGTTCCAGCTTTTTGCCACTCCTCAAGAAGTAACGGGAACAAGTCTATATTTGTTCCTACCTTGTGAGAACTCAAGCAGATTGCCAAATAAATGGCAATCTTTGTGGAGGATAGAGATAGGGTCCCGGTCCGGTGCGAGAAAAGACATAGTAAAGTAGTGGTAAAAAAAT
>JAHZNF010002198.1:0-12507 GCA_027744215.1 Troglopedetes dispersus
AAAAAAGCAGTTCTCTGGTGCACTTTAACATTTATTTTTTTCTCACTTCTTGAGCCCTGACCAATTTATTATGCTCGTTACTATTTACTATAATAGTCATTACTACAAAGTTTTTGACTGTCAACGAGATTATAACCTGGAATAGCAGATATACATACATGAGCCAAAAGCAATGTTAACATTTGTCATCTGATTTGTTGTGCATATATATATATCCAGTGTGCAAAAAAAATTTTGCAAACGAGAATTTTTGCCAACACCTACATACATACATAATGAATTAAGTGCATATAAACATTGCCATTTTTAGCAGCTCATGTTGCTCCTTCACACAGACTACTGTTATGTGAGCAGGTTCTCCTGCGAGTCACTCTTCAGAAGGGATTCCTTTCATACATTTATTTGCTGATGGTAATAATACTGAAAATAGTGTTGTTGGTGCCATTAATAAATCCTTTATACCACTAGATTTTGAGATAAGCGCGTCAGCATTTTTTTCGGCAATGTTGTAATGAATCACTGACGAAGAAGAGCTTTATGGAGAAAAAAATGACTGAACAAAGAAAAACAAAAACGGTTTCTTTGTTAGTTTTCAGGAAAAAAATTAAAAGATCACGCAACACAAAGTGATCAGGTATTGGGTATTGAGTGGCAGCAAAAAAATATTTGTTGCTACTATTCTTGTCCAGCGCCATGAAACAAATAAGAATTTATATGGTGGGTTGAGTATGAGGCATGATGGGTTTTTTATGAAGATAACTGCGTATTTGAACATTTCAAAGGAGAGAGACTTAAGTATAAAAGGACAAATGTGCTCCAGGCAATTCATCAGTCAAGCAATCCCTCAACTTGAACAACAATCTCAAAAATATTTTGACTTTGTCAAAAAAAATCCCAACCCATTTTCAAAATGATGAAATACGTAAGTTTCCAGAAATAATAAGATTTTCAAAATATTGGTTTTCCAAGTAAGCATTTTAAATATTATCTGATTTACTTTGTTTAGGTGCTCCTCGTTCTTGCCCTCATCGCCGTCGCTTCCGCCCAGTACTTGTACGCTGGAGGTGTCAGTGGACCACGTCTCCACCCAGGAATTGCCGCCAGTGCCGATTCCGGCATTCGTCGCTTTGGATCCACTGGAGCCATCTACTCCGCTGGACTTCTTTATTAAAGTTTCCTTCTTCAGCTTTTTCCCTTTTTAGTAAGCAGAAATGAAATTTTTTAATGGACATTTTTTTTATTTTGAAAAACTATTTTTGTAAACTGTTGCATAATTTATGTGTATGTAAACATTTGGAATCTCGTTCATGTTGAAAACTGATTTTTTTAGAATAAAAGAATGTCTTGATATAATATATAAATTCCATGGTCTATGGTCTTCAATATACAACCTAACTGAACCTTTTATTTGCCTTTCTATACGAATTTAGCATGTAAATAATCCTTTTTATCTGAAGCACCCCACTTTTGAAAATCCATACTGTAAGAGTCACACTAACTAGCCAAAACAGTAAGTATCGTCATTATTACTGGAATTGCACTGTAATGATGTCATAACAATTGGCTATTTACATGATTGACTTATATTCAGTGTTGTTTTTGTCACTTTTCGAATGAAAATCTGGTAAAAGTTAGATTCGGTTAAATACCAGGAATTTTAGCGATAATGGATTTTAAATTACAACATTTGGACATTGCCTTTCGAGGATCCACAATCTTTCTATTATTTCTATCATCTATTAATGGCTTTAAGTTAGAATAAGTTAAGCCCATACAGCGAGCAAGTTGATGTTCGTTTAAAGACAAGAAATTAAGCAGAAAACACCCCCGCCTGATGCTATCGGGGAGCGTAGTTGATTTTTTGAGTGATCCTGAGTCTGGTTCATTGTAGCCTACAATTTGTAGGTATAAGGTAACAAGATTATGACAAAATATGATGCACAATATTGGCTACTGCTGGAATTTTCGTCATTTTAATATATAAGTTTAACCTTAAAAACTTGAAATACCGGAGATATTGCTTTTTTCGGTAAGGCTTTTTTAAACACTTTTGCATTCCATATATTTTTCTTTACATGAGAAACATATTTTCAATTTTTATTACATAAAATGAAAGGCTGGAATAGTAACAAACGAACTGTATACTTACGGTTCACAGACGAAAACAAATCTTGATTCATTGTGCTAATAGAAAATGGATATATTAAAAATATGAATCGTACGAAAGTTATAAGTATCTCTTGAACCATCTTTAGATCACACTTCCTTTTTTTACTTAAAGATTTCTGCTTAAGTATGTTTGGTTCAGAGAAGAACATGCGTTCTGGTGAAACTGTTGAAAAAGCAAAAAAGAATGGAAAGAATGTTTTGAGACTTGTGGGCATTCATTATTTTTTTACGTTTTTATTTTGCGGCATAATTTATCCAGTAATCTTCCGATATAAAAAATAATTTCGTAACAACAATTTAAACTCGTGATACATTACAATGAGCAAAAATAATTTACAGTACTGGTACTTTAAAAAAAAACAGGGATTAATTTTTTAAAGACTATTTAACCGAGGATTCCGTGATGGCTGGCGTAGCCGTGGGTGGCGATGGGTGCGGCAATACCGGCATGAGCGATTGGGGCAGCGAAGCCAGCGTGGGCAATGGGAGCAGCGGCGATCTAAAATTAAAATATCAAATTTACAATTTATGAAATTATTCTTGCATCTCCAAATATTTATTAGAAAAATCTTTCAAGATTCCTTGAAGCTAGAAACTTTTGGAAAGACAAAAGCAATTTTTTTAAACCGATCGGAAGAAACGAAATTTTTTTAAGCTTGCGAGAAACAAATTTTTGTGTTAAAAATTGGTTTTACCAGAGTATCCGTAGTTGTATTGTGGATGGGGGTCGAATGGCTCTGGGGCGACGGCGCGGACGGCGGCAACTGGGGCAGCGATAGCGTGGGCAACTGGGCGAGCGATGGCGACTGGGGCTGCGCGGAAGGACTGGAGCGGCGACGGCGTGGGCGACTGGGCGGGCGATGGCTACTGGGGCTGCGCGGAGGACTGGGGCGGCGACCTTTTAATCATTGAAGATTCGAATTGTTTAGAAAAATTAAACTTGTGAAATTTATTTTAATTGATTCATAATTGAGTTGAGAATTTACGGCGTGAGCGACTGGAGCAGCAAACCCGGCGTGGGCGACACCTCCATATCCGAGGTTACCTCCATATCCGAGTTGACCTCCATATCCGAGGTTACCTCCGAAGCCAATTGGGACTTGGGCGGCAGCCAAGCCAGCGAAGGCGAGGACGATGAGGACCTATTGTATTCGGAAACAATTATGATTTATTATCTTGAAACTTTTTTTCCAGGAAGCTGCAAAAAAAAGAATTCTTCAATCAATTTACAAAATTAAAAGTTCTCCTGTGGAGCTTACCTTCATGATTAATATTTTATCTGAGTTGTTTATTGCTTGATGGGAGCTGATGAACTGTTAATAATTTCGGCTGTCGCTTCACTATTTATAGTCATTGTCTATTCTCTCGTGCGAGTCGCCGGCTTACCCTTTTCGTATTATCATTTTTTGCAGCATGTCAAAGATTACGGGCACCTTTTTTTAAAAAAAAATCAACAGAAAGGAAAAGGAGTTATCAGAGTGCAATCACAATGGCAATGTGCTCACGCACATTACCACCATACCACCACCATAGAAGCGTCAGTACATGCATACCTGCATGCAATTTTATCCCATAAAAAAGTTGCATCCATTCATTCATTCATTCTTGAATCCCTTTTTCGATCAGGAATGGCACCATCATTTATCATCACACCTCCTAATAATCTTCCATATATACAGCTGAAAACTGGCTCTATATTATGGGAGTGAAGGGCGCGAACTAGATCACCAAAAAGAAGCAAGAATCACTGCAGATTTTTTTTTCGCAAGTGTGGCATAAGGATCGGAAAAAGGGGAGCTGACAAAATATATTGTAATTGTGTGAACTTGAGCAGGTGTGTCTAACCACAGACTTGTTTCTGGTGTGTGTGTGTGTCGTTTGTAAAAAGAAGAAAAAAAGATGTGTCAGTGTCAGCAAGACCAGTAAGCGGCCCGTTGCATCATAATTAGAAGTTAACAAGGAATATAAGGAACACGATATATAGACACCTTTGATATAGTGAACCCTGAACTTGAAAAAAAATTAAAACAATTAAATCAAACATAAATTGGTGAACATGTGCGAAAATCTAGTTTGTGTGCATTACTTATAGCTTTGCGTGTAAAAAGTGGGTAGCAATGAGTCAGCCAACAAGTTGTATTTTTTTCAGAGTGATCATTGCTCTGAGTTGAAGTTGTAGTGAAAAAATATATGTATATATAATAAAAAAAATAAAGAAAAATGCAAATGAGCAGTTACTCGCAAATAAGGCGACAAGAAAATGTTACAAAGGCTGGACTACTTGTTCATATTTTTTTCAGGGATCTAAGAATTTGATAATCGTTATAGTCAGCCTGTAATGACTGAGAAAAAAAAACGAAAGTTGGGTGGTGCTTTTGTGTGTGTGTGAATGACACACAGTCCTCCAAAAAAAAACTTCTGAACCATACCGGTTTACAGGATTCCGACTGGTCCTGTTGATCATGAGAACTCGGGAAAAAAGTGATTAATTAATTTAGTTGGCAGCCGGTCGGCAATCATACACGAGCTAAATATTTCTCGACTCAACTGTCAAAATGTTGTGCTTTTGTTAAAGTGGCCACTCCTGAAAATATTGAATCCCGAAATTTAGTTTTTGAAAGGAAAATCTGGATAATATGCTTCTGTCTTGCAAACATGGTTTTAAAATGTTTTGTGAGCAATTTATTTTAGTAAACATGTATAATTCACCTTATCATAACCATTAAAGGCGAGGTTACCGGAATCCTTGCTGTTTTATTGATTATCTTGACATGTGTTCCGATAATAAACTAAACTGCCGTGTGTCTGTATAGATATTTAAACATTTCTTTGCTGTGTCTTTTTGCTTATCTCAGCTCATAAAGACATTGACTAATGATAATGACTGACAGCTTAATAAAGTTGAACCGGCTGAAAAAAAAGAGCAGCACATGCACTTGCTTGCAGCATTGAAAAAATAGATGAAGGGAGAGGTAGCGGATATCTAGTGCCTACTTGCTCCCTATAATCATCATCAAAGAGTAGAGCAGTAAATAATCTTTTGCGGCGAAGATCAAGATCGCTCGAATTGAAGTGGATCATTATTAGACACTCATAAAATAATGTATTTATTAACACAAATCATAATCAGTCCCTTAATACGCTCTAATATTTCATCTTATGAATGATATCCAATATCATTACTTTAATTTTCTGTAAATTACGCGTGCTACGCATAATGCAGTAAATTATTCAGGTTATATAACCACTTTATAGAGTTGTCAATATAAAACCAAGTGGAGGCATTTAAAGATATAAGAAAAATGGGTGTGATATCGAAATGTAAAGGTATACTAGTGTATGTGTGTATAACGTAAATATAATTACCATCTCATCCTCGAAAAAATAAAAACATGCGTGTGCATGTAATTCATACCATTATATTACAGTGGATATATTATTTTATCAATAGTCAACAACTTCTTTTCAAGTATATTATTACATAATATGAAGAATAAAATATGTGAGCAAAAAAATACCAAAATGGTACACACTCATTGTTTCACTTTTTGTAGTTTTATTGATTCAGGGTTGTTGTCGGCTTGTCGGCTGTCATGACTGTCACAAATTGGATCATCAGAGAGACAAATGCCGAAACAAAAATTAACTGATAAATGGTAATAATAGGTAATGAAACTCTTTTTACTGATTTGTTCATTGCAAAAAAAAATCTTTAAAATGAGCATAGAATATTTTTTGGAACTTTGTGCTAATTTTCCTTGTATTTTGGGAAACTTCAGACGGGGAAGTCATCGTGGTAAGGATAATTACACTGTATTTAAATAAATTCATGATTCATGCATTTACTAAACAATAACATGGATCATCTTTTCATGGGACCAAACAGTTTAATGCGACTGTCCAATTTTGTTTAAAGAAATGGAAATTATTATTCATGTTTTAATTAATTGCAAACTTATATGCATAATCCTATATCAGCTTACATATGACAATAATCTGAGTAATGAGACTAGACAAAATTTGTGAGAAGGTTTTTTTGCACTGAAAAAAAAAGAACTCGCGTGCAACAAGGACCAATTAAATCTTTTTTATAAAATTGCCTGAAGCACCCTTTAAAGATCATGCAAATTACATATATTGACTGCACAGAAAAGTATCCAGTTTCTCAATCGTTGTCCATGCGTGCGTTAAGAAGGGAAGCAGGAAATTATTACCTACAATTGTGGCGGAGCATCTCAAGGCCACTTGATTAGGCGAAATGTGCCACAACACATAATTACCAAAGAATAACGTGCCTTCAGATAACATTTACATAGGCTTAACTTGAATATCACTTGAATACATTTTGTCTTTTGTTTTATAATGCTGAAGAGAGAAATTAAAAAAAGGGTGTAACTCCGTTTCTCGCAAAAGTGATCTACGATGATGAGAAGGAGTAATAGTGTGTGAGTGTGAGAGCCCTTCTTTTTTTAAATTGCATTGCAAAAAATGTTATCTAGCTACATTAAATGTGTGTCCTCCTGTTGGCTAGGATGACATGGCCAGAAAATGATACAACAATGTGCCAAAATAAATGATAGATTTTACATCCAAAAATACAACAAAGCAGTTCACTTTTTTTCAAACCTATCAACACGCTTGTAATCAGATCAACCTGGTGCACACACACGTTTTAGTAGAAGACAAGACTTTGTCACATTTTATGTAAACGAGTTTACTATGTCCCTATATATATGTGTGTACATTCAATGGCGAAAAATAATATAAATGAGGTGTTTGATAAGGCATTTCTAATTTTCATAAACATATTTTTATATACAAAAATCGAAACCTTTTATTATTTTTTTTTTCAAGTTTATAAAATTAATTTCTTCATCACTACATCATATGTTGAGCACACCAATTTATAAAGAAAAAAGGGATACGGTATAAAAATAATAACATCAACAGTATTTTTGTGACCTGTACTACCTCACACACTCAGATTCAATCACTTCACTCAATAAGAAGCACACAGTGGCAGTCAACAAGAAAAGAGAACATAAATACAACAGTTGAAAAAATGGACAGGATAGATGAAAAAATTTGAAAAAGAAATTGGACCACGAATAGAAGAAACAGATTTGTGAGCAGAACAATATTATGCAATGGAGAGAGAGGTATACATTTCAAAGCGTGGCCAATCGGGTGGCGAAAAAAAATTCAAATTAAACTGCTACCACGAAAAACAACGTGCTTATCCGATGATTCCTCCTCTGTATCCAAGTCCAGCGTAAGCTGGAGCTCCGTAGGCGGCGCCGGCGTACCTGGCCACGGGAGCTGCGATCGCTGGGGCGGCATACCTGGCAATTGGGGCAGCAATCGCTGGAGCGTATCTAGCTACTGGGGTTGCCACGGCAACAGCACGAGCTGGAGCTTGACGGTCCACAACGGCATTGAAATCCATTGACTGGATCGGCGGTGTAGGTGACAACGCGCACAGCACCATCGGGCTCAACAAGAGAATATTGACCTTGGACAAGACCTCCATCGCGGGTCTCGCTGTGTCCGTGTTGATCTCCGGTCAAGGAGTCGGCAACGGAATATCCGAATTGGTATTGTGGATGAGGGTCAAAGGGCTCTGGGGCGACGGCGCGGACGGCGGCAACTGGGGCAGCGATAGCGTGGGCAACTGGGCGAGCGATGGCGACTGGGGCTGCGCGGAGGACTAGGAGCGTGTGCGTAGGCTGGGGTGGCATAAGCTGCCGCTGGAGCGTAGGCGGCGTGTCCATATGCAGCGTGTCCGAGGGCACCTCCGTGATAAGCGTACTGTCCGTGAGCCACGGCAGCAAGGGCGAGCACGATGATAAACTGTTGAGAATTTTTTAACAATTAGTTCAATTTATACAAAACTTTTTTCAAATTTAGGGGCGGTGAAATATAATCGGTGAGCTACTTACTCTGTTCATGGCCGGTTTTTTTTTCTGACTACTTCAAAAGTATAAAAAAAATTAAAGCTTCTTGACACTTTGCACTTGGGACCAAAGAGTGAGAACTGAGTGCTGAGGTCAATTTCGCCCTTTGTATTTATACTTCTTCAACTTTTCCTTTTAGTCATCTGCTCCAAATTACTCTCATTATGCTGATTATCTGCTCTCCTTCGCTCTTTTCGAACTTCTATTAATAATATAAAACTTATTTTATTACGTGTTACACAAGACTCCAAACGGAATGAATGAGTGAGGCGTTATTTAGGAAAGTAAAATATTTAGCATTTTATAATCATAACTTATTTTTGCAATGTTACGCGCAGATCTCCTTTTTTTCGCATTTTAGCATGGAAAAAATATTTTTGGAGGCTTGAGTGGATGTGTGCAATACCCCGTCACATAAAAAACTGGCTTTGTTAACTTGAGACTCTACCACCGTTGTTGTTGTATCCCCAAGACCGTTTTCATATAGTACAACACAACTTTCACACTTTTTGCGTCCTCACATTAAAAATGATAAAGAGCTTATCGAGAATTAATAATAGTAATTGATAGATTTGTACACTAAATGCCTCCATGCCATTGGAATTATGCATAAAATATACAGTAGCAATGACAAGGCGTTTTGTTTTATTTTTTCAAAAAAATATTTTGATGCCCTTTGGCATCCTTCTTTTTATTCTCTAATATGATGTGAGATTTTTTGATGTTGTTATACAAAGTCTACAATTAACTGATGATAGGACATCAGATAAGAAGACAAGATGTCGTAGGGAGCCTTTATTTTATGAATGTTTGATATTTTCGTATCGGTAAATATGACTCTGACACGATTATAAAATGTTTTATTACCTTCAACAACGTACGAAAATTATAAGATTGATAAGATCGATAAGAAGTGGAAATATTCCTTTAGATATGATAATAAATCAGATCAACTTGGACAATGGGCACCTCTTTTTTAAAAAAATCTTGAATTGTCATATTCAAGACAAGAATGAAGGGAAGACGGGACACCCAACCTGGGACAGCGGAGCAGGTGGCATCTTAAAAAATGAGAAGGACATACATCCATGTGGTGAACTCAAGGGGGACCTGATAATGGACCAAAAATATTAGATACTATTTTTACACATAATAAGAAACGCTTTTGAGCTTGATGAATGCACCGGTGAACTTGACAGAAAGGAAAATAGAAATTGATTGTTATGGCGTGATTACATAAACACAGATAATAAAATTCCGGTGGCTTATTGAAGCTCGCTAAAAATAATAAAATTGAAAATGACTTAATGTCAAACTATGACAATATATTTGTGGATGATGGATTATGCGGAGGCTGGCCCAAATCCGTCGGATGACCAAATATGTGTACGTAACAGCAATATCAGTAGTATCTACTATGTAGACGGAGCAGAGCACTCCAAATGAAGAAATAGTTATCGAGCAACTTTTCAAACAAATGTTTCTCGTGTTATCAACTCATCTCACTTTGGCAGAAATAATGACACCACAGAAATATTAAATTTTGATCTGACCTTTTCTGAGTGCACCAGAAAAATGGGTGCAAGAATTTACAATCTTTCATGCAATGCTATGCTGCTGGTGCTAATTTATGTACATAACTCAATAATAACACACATGCAATTTTATATTTTCGTAGAAATCTTAAATGCCTCCTGATAAGAAGTTAATTTCTGCTGATCAAATTGTAGTGACACTAAATTTCTGAGTAAAAAGGCCCTGATAATACTACCTACTGTGCCCACACATACATATGTGGAATTATTGCTGGTGCCTTGTCATCATTTCTTTTTTCCTTTCGTGATGAAGGGTTGGGTTGGGCACTTTGCTTTAGTTTATTTTCAAAAATGCAATTTTGATCTGGTGGCGTCCTGCTCAATGTGGGCATGGATAAATGATTGGAAGATAAAGTGGAATTTAGAGAATGAATCACTTCAAGTCCAATGGCATTGCACTTTTTTTAACGTGATGATAATGAGAGGCACGCATTCCTAATTATAACACGTTTGATAATATGATAATTTGAAGTTGTCTAACAAGTTGTTGATCCAAATTAAAAGTCAAGAAAGAATGTAATAAGATTTTTATTGGGTTAATGAGAACTCATTTATGGTATGTTAATATATTATGCATGAAAATGAATTTCTTAAATATCTTAGAAAAGGGTGTGCACCACTAATAAGATTCACAAAACTGGTAAGTTGAATGTAGACTTATTAAAAGAGGAACCATGATGTTGTTTCCGATATGTACACAAGGATTGCCTCTTGAAAAAAAATTAATCAACAGTTTCCACTAATTTAGTAACAAGGTTTTGACAGGTTCACCACGGAAGTAGGCAGGTGTGTGGAATATTATTATATTCGAATTGTGACGCCGGACACATTGTCCTCCATTTAAATGTTTTAATTATCCAATTCGTAACTTTGACTCGTGACCCCTACCCCTTCCTGCGGTAATATTTGCAAATTCGGACTCCAATGTGAATATTTACAAGTCAAGTTAAATTGAATGATACTAAATTTGTGGCTGCATGTCAAAGTGTTATTTTTTTCGCTTACCGTAATCATATTTACGTGTTTAAGTTAGATAGAGTGTCACTTTAGAGTGAGCTCTGCAACACAAAACAATATTTTTCTGCCGGTGAGTAGTTGTTAAAGCATACAAAACGTAGATATTTATTTACAAATATGTGTGATATAAAATGTACACATGTTTAAGCACGACCTTAAATATTATTAATCATCTCATCCTCGCAAAAATGAAAATACGAGAAATTGCCAGTGCTCCGCACTTGTGGCACATAAAATATTCCTATAAAAATGACCCAATTGAAAATAAACCACAAATGAACCTGATTTTGGGCAAGCACGCCAAAATTATACAAATGCCAGCAGCGCCCACACATCAGTAAAGACATGTGCTTTACCAAGGACAGATGGCGTGGACCTATCTCTGAGCTACCCCACTGGGCGTAGGGTCCAAGACCAGACAGCACTCTCCCGGAATGCTGGAATCCGGATGTCAATGCTGTATTAATTTAACGTCTCAACACTCTGGATTCTAGGTCAATCCAGACTCCTGTTCCGGAATGCTGTAATCTGGTGGACACTACCGCCCTTAAATTAACGTCTGAAAACCATGGATTCCAACTCAATCCGGGCTCTTGTTCCGGAATCCTGTGATCCGGAACCTTGCCGCTCTATCATCTCATCCTCGCAAAAATGAAAATATGTGTGTAAATAGGTATCTACTTGTAATCGATGCAGTGATTTTTTAAATTTTATTTCAGTTTTTACAATGTTTTGAATTAAGATACTTGTTACTGAAGTATAAATATTTGAAACTAATGCTGTTCGCTCTAAAGGAATCTCTATAACTACTTCGCGTTACCGTATCAATCCCTTGAATTAAGAAAATCAACCTAAGCGGATCTTGAATATTTAAAACGCACAATTGTTAGTAATATAAAAACCCCACAACTTGAATGTATCATCCATTCCATGCAGGATTTTACAGTTACTTAATGAAGATAGAATAGGTTGGATTAACCTCATTTATATCTAAAATTGGTATTAAAAAGAGGGCTCCGGTAATGATGCCAAATATATTCAGCTTACTCTCTCGCTTTGCTACCAGTGCTTACATTAGCACATGTACTGATGACTACTCTGAGACAGTTTTTCTTTACATTAAGAAAAGTGGACGCTGCAATGAACTTTCGAGCCGAGAACTACGATCTTGCTCGCTACTAAAGAAAACCATGCCAAGACGTCGAAGAACTTATGAAAATGGAAAAGTCATACAAAAACTACGAAGTAATTTCCGAGTATTCCATGAAGGACCGCAAACGTTGGATCAATCATGCCATTTTTGCGTCCTATATATGGTACCTCTTGTTCTTGAAGACGATGAAACAAGGGATTTTAGCAAACGAAATGGCGTATTCCTGCAAACTTGGTTTAATTCCTTAAACAAAAGCGTAAGTTAATGTGTAAGGACAATAGCTCACTAGAATTCCTTTACATTTGGAATCTTTGTGAAAATTGAGCAATAACAGAAAACCTCCTGGAGGATTCCCTAAAAGCGAGTCTCTGAGACCCATTCCACTCTAGCAAGTAATTATTTTGTGTTGACCGAATTGAATCTGAAGGCGTAAATAAAAGAGTGTACGTTTAGATAAGATTTAGTACCTGGCTAAGTCAATCGTGGAAAAGTGACATGACTCAATAAAGTTTCCCTAATTGAGTGCTACCTTGTTACCAGTAAAATATACACTCAATTCTTATCGTCACTGCAATAGAAATTGCAGTTATTGCTAGTTTCAACTGGCCGTCTTCGAGAA
>JAHZNF010002199.1:0-16476 GCA_027744215.1 Troglopedetes dispersus
TCCATTTTCATCAAGTTCTTTATCAATATATTCAAAGAGAGGAGCCAAGTAGTTCCTCATTGAGGAAATGGACATTGTTCTGCTTCCGGTCATGGCTTCAAGAGCAACTGGCCATCCTTTTTCAAATCCGAGGTTCATCATATCGCTAAAATTTGAGCAATAAGCAAATGGTAGTTTCTGGTTCATTGATACTGTTCTGCTAAAAGTAATCTCACTATACCCCAAAAGTTTTCCTGCCTCTTTGCTTCCTGCAAAATCGCATTGATACAAAGGTCTCGTTTCATTATTTGTCGGATCATACTGACCAGCGGCAATGCACATGGACTCGTAAAACTGGAATTGTAGGATGTGACTGATAAAGTAGCGCAAATACTCCACATTCGACACAATATGATATTTAGCAGCAGCATCGAACAAGTTCGTTGATGAGCGATCAGAGGGGGGCTTGATTCCTTGGTTGTTAATTCGTAGTTCCCACCAACGCTTGTTGTATTGTTGGGGGCTCAACTTTCCTTCGAAAGCTTCCCAACGCCAACTGTCCATTGAGATAGCGAAAGGAAAGAAAACAAGCTGTGGGAAGGAAGAAGGAACATAATATACGACAAAGTACCAAACTGCATTTTGTTATTTGTTTTCCAGATCACCGTTATTATGTTCTACCTTCTTCAAGGCAGTCATGTACAAATAATTAATATCGGTTTCAGTAACACCAGCGTAACTTCGTGGAGCAGTATCATCACAAATCGACGGATCCAACATTAAGTCCAGATCAAGCACACATTGCAAGTGCTTGGGAGTTACAACTGCCAGGGCCAGTGCATCACCAATGGCCTAAAAATCAAATTTGAATAACGTCTCGAAGTCTCAATGATCGTCTCAATGATAATAACGGTGATAATCAATGCTTTACTTCATGAAATCCAGGGTTTGCTCCATCCCGGAAAACAAAGTTACGATTGGTGTATTGGTTGAAGTACTCTTGAAAAAGGAGGAAATTATTGAATATATCAATGAAAAGCAAATTATTGTGACCTGGTTGTTGATTGTGAATTACAACGTGTTACGAAAGCGTACCAATATGCCCCATCTCATGGTGAACGGTAATAAGATGATCCATGTTCACTTTTGTGCACTGCTTGATTCTAAACGGCAAAAAAGATTGTCACATGCATGTACAATTGACTAGAGTGGTAAGGTTGAATTAAATAAAGTCAAAGTACCGGAAATCTTCACTGCTCTTTCCCAAGCAAAAATCTTCGGCGGATGCATGACAAACTACCTCCCGACCATCATTTGGTCGTTCTAGCATGCTTTGCTTCCAGAAAGTATCAGTCATCGGGATGAGACCAAGACCAGTAAAAAACTTATCGGATTCTTGGAACATTTTTAAAACAGTATAATTCTATTGCGACAACAAAATGGGAACAAAAAATGAGCGTTTGAATAGAAAGACCTGAATAGTTCTGCAACGTGTAAATATGCAATGTGATGTGAGTAAGCCACAATACCTTTTTGATCATAGCTTCAGTGGCATCCAATGATGGGGCTTCAGGGTAAGGCTTGGTTATGTTATCAAGATGAGACCAGCTCTAATAATGACAGTATTCAACGGATTCGTAAGTTCATAGAAAAAACAATAATAAATTATGTCTTGTACACAGCTTTCAAAGTACGCTTCCTTACCTGGGCCCACATGTTCCCTGCGAATTATAGTTAAAACATAAGCATTTAATTTAAATTAAAAGGACCTCTGGCGCAATAATAATTTAAAATGTTAGAAAATTGAAACCTGTCAAATGAGCAGGAATGTATCCGCATTTTCCAATCAAGCCTGCATATTCAGGAATTCTTCGCAACTTCATTCGGACATACGCGTGTAATTTTTCATACAATGGCTTGACTTCTTCCCAAATGCTAAGCATATCATTCTTGAAATTCGTTGCTGTCCATTCTGGCGTCTCATCGTCATAGTCAATCATCCACATTTCACTCATATCCTTAAAGCCTATTGATAAATAAGTTTACAAATCCTTTTAGTACGTTGTTGGTGCGCGTGATCGGATTTTGGGTAGGTTTCATTATTTGCTAATTCCCTTACCATTTGCCTTTGCCATAGCTGTTTGGTACGTCAAGAATCGTTGATACTTTGACGGAGTGACCAACTCACTCATTTTATCGTGCCTGTAAATCGTCATTATCCTCATTAACTTATCAGTATTTGGTCGCCCTAATCTGTGAATGAAAAGTTGTTTTAAGTTGAAAGTAATCCTAACCATGCACTCCAGTAATGAGCTAAGACATCTGGATTCCTTTCCGTGGTAAGAATTTCTTCGATTTCTATTGTTTTAAAAAGTAATGAAAGCTTTATCTGTTAAACTAAATCTGTATCTATTTTTACGTCAATTCTTATGAACAAGTAACGGCATGTACCAGGGTCCAAACGATAAGTGCATTTAGATGGGTTCTGATATTCACATACAGCGGCTGTAGAATAAGCGGTCTCCATTTCACTTTGCAGCTGTGTCATCTGTGCATACAATTTTCTAATGAATTTGGCTTCCTCCTAGTTCACTTTAACTAAGAACATTAATGAAAGTACTTACAGCGGCCACATCGGAAGATGGCATTGATGCTGGTCCTCGAATCGAAAGATACTTGAATTGTCTTTTGAGAGTCGCATCTTGCAAATCCCTCCAGTTTGGAAACCTTGTCAGAATCTCTTGTTGAATTTGAGACTTAAAATTTAAGTACTGTGTGTCCGCTTCCGTCTACATCAAATATATTTAGCAATAAACATTTCACGAAAACGTCAATTTGCTGAAACCAAATAAGGGGCAATGTTATACATTTACACTTACGGATGCCTTTGCCGTTTCTTCTGTTACATTAGTTATGTAAGCCCATCTAACAGTGATTTGATTATTGCAGGCTGTAGAGTAGCGTCCCTCCAATTCATTCACGTACTTCTGAGCTTCTTCTTCCTGGTGATGGGTTATCGGATTGCTGGAAGGCTTTGGGGGCACATTAATTGCACTCCCGCAAATCAGCGAACAGGTCACAAGAGTGAACGCCAGAAGGGGACTCCCCTTCCTCTTTGTAATTAACGACATAACTTCATACACTAGAAACACTTTAGCCTAGCTTGTAAATGATAACACCAAATAAGAATGCACTTTCTCGCCTTCACCGAGTTGGTTTCTTGCTGGCTCTCCTTCTCTTTCAGCATCTGAAAGAGATCTGACGATGAATAGTTGATCGGACTCTTTAATAATACGGAGAAGCTTTTACACACATGAAGACAAACACACCAACATTCAAATCCATAAATCTTACACGTCAAATTCTGAATCAACTTGATACAAGGTAAGGGTAGAGTGGATCGGATCACTGCATGAAGGACAAGTAACTTTCCATTCTCCTTTACTGCAATCAGTAGTCATATATTATAAAAGATTTGACTTTTATGCCTCTATGTAGGTGGAGCACAATCCCATCGAACGAGGCTCCAGTCGAAGAGAATCGGAGAGTCATTCACTTATGTTGGTTTGTTTTCTTGGGTCACATTCGTACAAAATCGAAAACTTTTCACCTCCATAAACAGGTCAAGAAACAACTCACCGGGTAAGACAATAAATCGTGTGCATTGATGACTCTCCTCTTATAAGTAAAACCACATTACCAAGTAAACAGCCTCGTTTTCTTGCTAAAAAACCTGTTCCTGCCAGCCAACGCATGAACTCCAGTCAACCCTCCTCTGTTTTGCACCAATTGAGAGCACCCTGCAAAACAACTATGTGTCAGTTGTGCTGGCTGTATGAAAAACTAACCGATTTTGGTTTATATGATCTCTTCAGTCGCAACTTGATGTCTTTCATCTGATCTTCAAAATGTCTGTGGATTTTACAGAAAGCCGAAGAAGTTTGTCCACAGAATTTCTTAGCATTTCTAGCGTGTTACCATCCAGCGATATTTGCCACAAACAAATATAAAAATCTTTTGCTTAAGATCTCAGGTGTCCGTACCAAATGGCCATATTATACGATTATCTGACTCTTAATGGAAAATATGACGGCATCTGCGGACTTGCCTCACTTCACTCTAACCATAATTGTTTTCACAAAACACTACGTCAGGTAGTGCAAGTGAATTACATTCATTCAGAACCTGCCCAACCAAACGTGCAACCAACCCACAAAAGCAGACGAATTTAAAAGATGGTATTTTGCAGCAGCTTACATTATGCTTCTATTTGCATACAAGTGCAACTCACGAAGGACATGGAGTTGATTTTCATTAAAACAAATAAAACTAAAACTTCTTTACTCATCACAGGTAGGTTTTGGTTGGATGAACCGCAGAAAGGATAAAAAGCCTTGAAAAAGAATGCAAAGCTAAGTGGGTAAGCATTATTGTTAAATGAGTACCTATTTAAGAGGTCGTTAATGCAACCGCAGATGTGTAACTTTTGTGCGTGTTAGTCTGTCGTATGGACATTAGATCCTAAAAACCTACAGAAAATATCGTGANTCTGTCGTATGGACATTAGATCCTAAAAACCTACAGAAAATATCGTGATGTTAGGATTAAAATCTTTTTTCGTTTCTCACGCGAAAGAAGTCATTAGCGGCACATGCCTCTATACCTACCCCAGTAGCAGGTGGCAATGGCATTATAGTTTTGCCCTTATTTTAGCAATACTTAATTTTTACGCATGCCACTGGAAGAATTATAAAACAAAAAAATTCAGAGAAATAATTTGGGACCAGGATTGACGTCTATACCCATTTGCAATCTCTGCATATAATATGGAAATGGAACGCATAAGAAGCTCATTCTATCACTACTAAAATTATCCTCATTGTCAGTCTGACACTCCATTGTGTAAGTGTGAAGCAATTTGATACAATATTCAAGGCTTCCAACTTGTCTTTCCATAAAATATACTTTTTAAAACTATTTCGATAGCATTCATAAAAGTAACTGATTAGAGGCATAATATACAACTATGATATCATGTGACAAACAAAACCTTTACTTTATTGTGGGAACAAAAACCAATTCTTTGCCGTACATTCATGTGGAGTTATTCAGATTCGGTAAATACGTGTAAATTGAGAGCAAATATTATATCAGAATCGGATTATTCTTTCTTGATAAATTTTTCGAAAGCGTCTGTGTTCCACCCGATAGGATATTTCTTTTCTGCTCGGTAATCCTTCAGATACTTTATCAGTGGGGCAAAGTACTCTTGAATGGCTAGCGCATCCATCTTTTCTGTTCCGATAGTTTCCTTTAAGGTCTCTGACCAATGCTTGGAATAACCAGCTTCCAGAAGTTTTCTGTATAAAAAATATCACCAAATGTACTCAATCGCTTTTTCTTCGATTAAATGATAATTTGACTGCAAATACTTGAATTTATTTCCGGCATCTTTGTTCTGGTAAAAGTCGCATTCGTGTAATGGACGAGCAGGGTACTCTCCTGCAGTCTGGCAAAGGGATTTGTAAAGCTGAAATTGTAGAATGTGGCTCACAAAATAACGGATGTAAGGGGTATCACCTGAAACCCAATAGATCAAAATTAACCACTTTATCGTATGAGCGTGCCTCTTGTGACCATACACAGTACAGATCTGTATTTTATGATTACCACTTACCAGGAACATGGTATTTTGAGCCTGCGTCAAAGTCATTCTCACTCCGAACTACAGGAGGAACAATGCCTTGGTACTGACTCCTGCACATTACAACAGTTATGTTTAAAATCAACTAATCCTTTCACAACTTTTCCTATAATTCATAACAAAAGTGTCGTACATCATCTTAACCCAATCGTACTCCATCTTGTTTCGCGCTGTGGTCCCGTCATATATTTTCCAACGGTAGGAATCAATTAAGTATCCAAACGGCAAAAATGCAATCTGGCATTGGTTGAAAGCAAATGATTAATGAGTATGGTCTGTGAGGTCAATTCAATTCAGCCCAATTCCAACCACTTCAAATTTGTGCTCCCACATTTCATACCTTTTCTAATCCAATTTGCATCAAGTAATTGATGGTTGACTGTTCACACATTTTCTCCGCATTTTGGATTAGACCAATTTTGGTCATGTGTCGTGGTGTACTGACTGACAAAGCCAACACATCTCCAATGGCCTATAGCAAAATTTACCAGTTAAAAACACAGTTCAGAAAATAATAGTTAATTGATATTAAAAAGTGCCTGTTCTTGATGAATCGTAGACTATACCTCATGAAAACCTGTAAACACAAGGAATGATTATTGCAGGAAAACGAGTCATAAAATGATGTTAAGTAAAAAAAAAGTTAAATACCAGGGTTTGCTCCAGTTCTAAATGTTATTGGCAAGTGCTTATAGTTACTAAAATATGGACATGAAAAGATTAATACCTACCAATTTGCTTTTAGGTAATCTCAAAGTGAGTTCAATATGTTCAAACTGCTTTTATATAAGGTTGATTTCAAACCTGGCATGGCAAACAACTTCACGACAGGCTGGTTTTATTAACTGCGCGTTTGGTCCATAAGACGAACTCATATTGGTCAGCCCAATACTCACAAAGAATTCATTTGCAACATCGAACAATTGAGTTACTCCTTTCAGGTCCGGAGTGTATTTCTGTTTTTCAGCATGTGAATGCATTAGAGTCTTTAAACATTCTCTTCAAGCACGTTACAATTGGACGAAATAAAGAAATTAAATACCTTTTGCAGAGCTTCTGTGACATCAAATTTGGATGCGTTCGGGTATGGTATCAGCAAGTCTTTCAAATGCTCCCAACTTTGACCCCACATGTTGCCTGTAATTTAGCATATCAAACTTGAGTATCGAAATATTTACAATTCATTTATGAAAAGTACTAGGTGCAAACTCAACATACCAAGAACATGAGCTGGAATTGGATCATTTTCTCCTATTTGAGGGTACCGGCCCCTCAACTTATATCGGGTATAAGCATGCAGTTCCTCATAGACGGGTTTCACTTGCAGCCACAAGGCTTCACAGTCTTGTTGGAATGTTTTACTTTCATATCGGATCAACCACATCTCTGTTAAACTTTTGAAACCTGTAATGGAAAATTTAAAAAAAACCATTTAATACAGTGTAATAGTTTAATCAATATTTTGATTTCGCCTATTCACGTGCAAATATCTTTATCGTAAGATATTACCATTAAGCTTAGCTGCTTCATTTCCAAAGTCAACATATTCGTTGTACAGAGGTCGTAATTTTATTCCAGTTGCATCCCTCCATTTCTGCCAAACATATGCAAGCTCGTCGTAGTCGTGACTTTGTGCCATAATGTCCTCAATTCCTGAAAAATTTCAATTTGAGCCAAGTAGAACTCATACAATGAACAAGAGTTTTATGTGAATTGGGTTAAAACTAAAAATACCTGGATTTAAATCCAATCCCTCCTTTCCTAGGTTGCAAGTTTGATTTTTATAGGGACAAATTTTTGCAGTGCCAAATATTTCAGTCATTGTAGATGCAACTTTGTTGTACTGAAAAAAATACACATTATGTAATTTGATATGCTTTAAGCTGCTAGTAAAAAACAGCTATTAACAATTAAGAGATTAATTAATGGGGCTGTTATTGCAAAAAATTTTGATACCCTTTTAAATTTGTCTTCAGGCAGGGCAGCCAGTCCAATAATTTTTAAGATTTTCAGTTGCCTCTTAACAGCACTATCTGTGATGGAATTAAGATCAAAGTGTCGAATGAAATACTTCCAATTTGTCTTTTCAAACTTTGCAGCCTCCAAATTGATTTCTTCCGTAGTATCTTTGGCTGTTGCGTTTTTTAGATCTGTCACATAGTTCCACTCGGCATTGGCGGATTTTTCAGCAAGGGCGGATGCTTCCTTCTGATACCTGGCTAAATATTTATTGGCCACTTCTTCACAGTTTTCTGAGAAGAAGTCGAAGTGTAGAAAATGCAAATTAGAATTTATCACAAATTGCCACAGTCGCGTATAGTGCACCTTATGATTGAGTCTTTAATGGTTTCACGTGCGATAATTTTTCCTGTTTTTTTTTGTTACGCACCTCCGAATCCCGGGATCTCTCCATTTTCATCAAGTTCTTTGTCAATATAGTCAAAGAGAGGAGCCAAATAGTTTTTCATCGAGGCAATTGACATTTTTTTACTTCCGGTCATAGTTTCAAGAGCAACAGGCCATCCTTTTTCAAATCCGAGGTTCATCATATTACTGAAAATTCCAAGAATATGCAGGGGTTGTGTTAATAAAACTCCCTTTTGTCAACAAAATTTCCTCTAATATACCAATAATCTCAACTTACCCCAGAAGTTTGCCTGCTTTCTTGCTCCCTGTGAAATCGCATTGGTACAGAGGTTTCGATTGATTACTTTTTGGATTATACTCGCCTGCGGCAATGCACATCGCCTCGTAAAACTGGAACTGTAAGACGTGACTGATAAAGTAGCGCAAATACTCTGTGTCAGACACAATGTGATATTTAGCAGCAGGATCGAAAAGGTTCGGTGATGAGCGATCAGAAGGTAGCTTAATTCCTTGATTTTTAATTCGCAGCTCCCACCATCTTTTGTTGTATTGTTGTGGAGTCAGCTTTCCTTCGAAAGCTTCCCACCGCCAACTGTCCAATGAAATAGCGAATGGGAACATAACAAGCTGTTGAAACCAAAAACAACAGAATTTGCAGAAAAAAACACTACTAATAATTGTCATGCAGCAACTTTATAATTCTAAATCTCTGTATTGTACATACCTTCTTCAAAGCGGTCATGTACAAGTAATTAATGTCAGTTTTAGTGGGACCACTTTGGCTTTTAGGAAGAGCATCATTACAAATCGACGGGTCGAAGTGTAAGTCCAGCCCAAGTACACATTGTAAATGCTTGGGAGTAAACAACTGCCAGAGCCAGAGCATCACCAATGGCCTAAAATGCATAAGAGCATTTTACATTTTGATGTTTCAAAAATAATATTTACTAATTCATATAACACTTTACTTCATGAAATCCAGGGTTTGCTCCATCTCGGAAAACAATGTTACGGTTTGTGTATTGGTTGAAGTACTCTTTAAAAAAGCGAAAATGATTCCTAATTGGTATTTATGCTCTGATTGCAATTACTCAATTATTTAAAAAAAAAATAAGTAACTTTACGAATATGTCCCATCTCATGGTGAACTGTAATAAGATGATCCATGTTCACTTTTGTACACTGCTTAATCCTACGTGGGAAACAAAGTCGTAAAATTAAATGCCATCTGAGTATAAACGAATTTTAAGCTAATTCAAAGCTAAAGTACCGGAAATCTTCACTATTCCTTCCCAAACACAAGTCTTCGGCTGTAGCATGACAAAGCACGTCCCGACCATCACCGGGTCTTTCTAACATGCTTCGCTTCCAGAAGGAATCAGTCATCGGGAGGAGACCAAGACCAGTAAAGAACTTATCGGATTCTTGGAACATTTTTAAAGCTGTATAATTCTATTAAGAAAACAAACAGAAGGTACGAGTGTTTGAATGGTTATTATTATGCTGAATGGCCGTCGTAGGATAAATGTACTATGGTGCAGAAAAATAACCTGCTTTATCATAGCGTCAGTGGCATCCACCGATGGAGCGTCAGGATAAGGCTTAGTAAGCTTGTCAAGGTTAGTCCAGCTCTAAAAGTGACAATTCCCGATAGGTACTAATTCATAAAAAACAGAAAACTACACATCTAGCACTCCATTTTCAAAATGTGGCTTCCTTACCTGACCCCACATGTTGCCTGAAATTAAAATAAGTGCATTTAATTTAAATTCAACGGATTTCTTCTTCGTTCTGTTTAATTGTTAAACCAATACCTGTCAAATGAATAGGAATATATCCGCATTTTCCAATCAAGCTCGTGTATTCGGGAATTCTTCGCAACTTCATTCGGACGTACGCGTGCAATTTTTCATACAATGGCCTGATTTCCTCATAAATGTTACGCATGTCATTTTTGAACTTCTCCGGTGTCCATTCTGGTGTCTCATCATCATACTCGATCATCCACATTTCACTCATGTCCTTAAACCCTATTAATTTAGCAAATACCTTGTTAAGTCATTCGATTTTTTTATTTCGTTTCTGCGTGAGCTGAGCAAACTTCTACAATTACAACTCTCTCACCATTTGCCTTTGCCGCAATTGTTTCAAATTCCACGGACCGTTGATACTTTGACGGAGGAACCAGCTCACTCATTTTATTGTGCCTAGATACATCGTTATTGCGCTTTTACTTGGCATGTCATTACTCTTGGGCTTAACCTTTTAATTGAAGAATGTTTATTATTGGTTTAGTGTAAACCAAACTTTACCATGCGGTCCAGTAGTAAGCCAATTTTTCTGGATTACGCTCATTAGTCAGAATTCCTTCGATTTCTATTGTTTAAACAAAGTAATGGATGGAGTGTGCTATACTTTAATAAATGAAGTGTCATGTACATCATGTACGTTTAACTCAAATTTGCATAAAAAACTAATAATAGTACCAGGGTCCAATCGGTAAGTGCATTTAGATGCGTTCTGATAATCGCAAACGGTGGCTGTAGAGTAAGAGCTCAACATTTCACTTTGTAGTTCTGTCATCTGTTCATATAACAAACAATATAATTTTCCATAATGAATTCAGACACCCCTCCTTCAGTATTAATAATGAAGGTACTTACAGCAGATATATCTGCGGGAGGCATTGTTGCTGGTCCTCTAATTGAAAGATACTTGAATTGTCTTCTGAGAGTTGCATCTTGAAAATCTTTCCAGCTGGGGAACTTTGTCAGAATCTCCTTTTGAACCTGAGACTTATAATTTAAGAACACTGTGTCCGCGTCCGTCTAAATGATTTGAATCAAACAATATCCGAATTCAGAAATACATGTTACTTGCATGTGTGATTTAAAGAATATAGAAAATTAGGGGGAATGCTATTCACGCTGCACTTACGGATGCTTTAACCGTTTCTTTCGTAACGTTTGTGACATAGTTCCACCTTGCAGCTACTGCCTTATAACACTCTGCAGACAAGCGTGGCTCCAAATCGCTTACGTATTTCTGAGCTTCGTCTTCCTGGTGATGGGGTACCGGATTGCCGGATGGCTTTGCATTCCCGCATATCAGCAAAGAGGTCACAAGAGTGAACACTAGAGTCGGCTTACCCTTCATCCTACAACTCAATAACATGTAGATCCAGATCCTGTATGGTAAATGTTATCGTCGCTCTGGGATGTAGCTGATAACACCGACAAATTCAAATGGTGATCAGTTTCTCCCTTCGTCGACTTGATTTCTAGATCTCCTTCCCGTTTAAAATCTAAAAGAGATACAAAGACGTTTGAACCCCTGAATAGATAACTCCAATTAACATTGCAAAACTTCTAACATAAGAAACACGAGAACAATAGGTTAATCAAATCAACTTAATGTTGGTCTGCTTTCTTAGATATATTCGATTCCTAGAAAATCGAACGGTTCAAGTAGGTCAAGAAAAAATTTAATAAAGGGAGACAATAGATCGTAACCAACTATGACACTCCTTTTCTCAGTAAACCTGCAATCTTAAGTAGCCCCAATTTCTCCTGTTTCGGCCAACCGATGCCAGAACTTCGAACCCAGTAACCTCTTCCCCGTTACGAACCATTTGAGAATACCTTGCAAATATTCTATTATACGATGTACGATGACATCGTACATTAAGCTTCTATTTGAGTGTAATGTTGTCGGGACTGGGGATATTTACAGTTGATTTCATTTAAACAGCCCATCAACGGTCAAACTTCCTTCCATCATAGGTATTGTTGAGATTTTGGGATGAACCACAAACGGAGATGTAACTGTCGAATACTCTTGAAAAATATCAGTAAAATATTATGTAAAAAGTATTTAGGTAAGCGGATATTTACCTGTCTTATCTCTGATGGTTATCTTTTTGATGTGTTAATCTGTTACATAAACATATAGATCCTGAAAACGTAAAAAAATCAGATTATGATTTCTTTCGTTTCTCAAGCGAAAGAACTCCTTATTCGCAATGCAAGTCACTAGGCTTTCTACCAAAATGCATAGAATATTGAATTATAGTCATTAAACGAGTAATAATCTTTTCACTTTAATACGGAAAATTACTTACCTAAACTTCATTCAGTTTAATGTAATTGCACCCACAGCCTCTTCAAGATTAAAGGAAAAAGTGTTATAGCTTGACAATACCGTGATATTCCAATTAGTGATCCGTCTCCATTGAACCACTTTACGCAATCTTGTCCTAGAGATCTTACTTATAAAATTTTATTACGGCCGTTATGTCAGTATCTGTACCGCAACCGGTTGCACAATTCTTTGTTCAGCAAATCGAAGGTCATCGAAGAGCGAGAAATGTTATTGAAAACAAGGTTATCTAAATAATTTTATAATTGTCACATTGTCTTTAATTATCTTCAGTAGGTGTTTGAGTGCACAATGCACAAAATTAATAGTTTCAGTTTTCTCAATCTTCACAAGGCCACAGATTGACTTCTACTAGCTCATAGAATACTTGCACCGCTCTGCTATGTATAAAAACAGTGATGGGTGATGCAATCGAATGGGTTTAACATTTTAAAGACAAACATCATTAACAAACACTAATTTCATCGGGCTCCTGTTCCGCTTATTAGTAAAAGATTTTTCAGAAAGTAATGGTTAGCCATAATCGAATGGATTGTCGGTCTGGGTGTCAACAAACCATTTTGTACTTTTCCAAGTAAATGCTAGCACTTTTTATTGTATTCAATGTGCTAAAACTTTTGTCACCATTTTATGTGGCATGTTTTGGGGAAACGTTATGAATACCATCAAATCATAATTTAAATGTATTGCCTTATGTACCATCCTCCGAAACAAACTGATGCACCAAGCTAATTTTACTTAATTCACTCTTTGATGGTCCAATTAAAAAATGCTCCTTTAGTTTCAATGTAGCCAAATAAAGCCATTGTGCTTTTTTACCTATCCTAGTAATAAAAGAAAAATGATCAACTTTATTGAATTGTAAAATATTCCACATATAAAAACCATAATATTATGCCATCTCGAGAAATATATCGTCGCAATGGAATTTATCTCCTAAAGGACCCAATCAAATTCTCATTTAAAAATTGGCCCATTAACGTGAGAGTGACTAGCAGGTAACGAATAAGTAAATTGGCCCAGTTACCATGCAATTTAATTTACATGGGTAAGATATCCCCGCTTATCGATGTGTCAATGATTGCGTGTAACCTAGTATGTACAGCGTACTTTGTAATTAAGTCCTTTATCCACGTGTTCGGTTCTTGTCAAGGTTAACTGAGCCGTGTAAAGCGTTTCGGGCATGACATCTGTTTCGATAGTTTTCACGAATCCGTTCTAGGACTTGCACAGCTTCATCAATTAATTTCAGTTTCCTTTCAATGAGACGTTGTTCATGGGTTATGAGGTCACATAGAGCACTTGATGTTTCGACTTTCAGCTCGGCGGACATCTTGTTGCTAGTTAGAAACCGCTGTTGAATTATTTGAATCTTGAAAATGCAACCCGACGGTAGAATTTGCTGCTGCATTTAATAAAAAAATTCATTTACATGTAATTTATTTCAAATGAATGAAATATCAAACTATTCACTCCACTTTAGCACTATAAAAAATATGCAAATCTTTCTATCGGTAAAATATTTTCTCTACCTGCATATATGCATATCACAGTGGTTTCCTGGTTTTGGTGATTGAAACACTTTAGAAAATATTTACTAAATCACAAGTGCGTATCAAGACCCTATTAAAAGGTATAAAGTATGAATTCTCGCGTATTCTTTCTCCTTCAATTGTAAAAGCTCTTCTCATGAAAAGGTCGCTGATTTTTTTAGTTGACGACTAAATGTCAAATGCGCACAATTTATTCGGGAGCAACAGCTCCTTTGAACAAGTTATTTATCAGTGTTAAATAATTATTAGAACTCTACATTTTTGTAATGAAATCAAATTGGTAAATATGAGAGGAAGTGTCATGATCATCAATCAATAATTAAATAATACCAAAGCAAACACTACGCATTATCATATTACAATGAAAGGCGACAAACTGGTCAGAAAAATGATGAGTCAGATTTTTATGGTCGAGCTTACACATTTTTCCCTTCTTTATAATCTGTATTGCGATTCTTTGCTACCGAGATGGCTCATATATAATTTGAACACTCGCCTACAGAGATGATAATTCGCATTTTTGTCGGAACTGCAGTCATTAGCAATAACTTATGAGATGATGTGACGATCTTCAAGCTACCAATGGCGCCTGGAGCTCATGTTCGACTGGATTGAGCTCATTAATACTTCACTTAAAAGTGTTGTATGACCAACTGGATTTGATTTTTATGGATGTGTCTCAATTCTTCCAACAAGTATTCTCAGGCATTGCTCCTTACGTCACGTCATGTTCTCCCGTCAACTTTCATCAGAAAGAGATTTTTCAGTAAAATGTCTGAGTGTGCACAATACCCAAATTGACGAGACTTCACAGTATGTACTCCGTAGTTCAAAGCTCAAACAGTACTAATGACTGCAGCTTAACTTCGAAGTTATATCTGTGTACATTATTATTATCATTAGGGCTATTGATATTGTAGACGACAATGCAATTGGCAAGTGCTGATTTAGTAACGTTTTAAAGGTAGACTGGAACTGTTGTTACAACTAATTCATGATGACTGATGACCTGGCAAACTCGGAAATTATTAAAATTTGGGCAGACTTGTTTCTTTACTATGTGGCATGGAACTATCCGGTTGTTACTGACAAAGCACTTTACAATGTGCACTCTTTATCCTCATAATCGCCAGCAAATTACCTGCTGCGTGGGAGCTGTCACGTATGCAAAATAATACATGTTACATGTTGTGACTTTACAGGTCAAATCAATTTATAAATTGTGCAGCATATATGTGAGCCATATTTTTCAAGCATTTGTTCTTTCCAGTTGTTCGAGCGTGCGCCATAAAGATAAACCTAATCATCAATAATGATGGTACATTTTAAGAAAGGAAAAGAGTACAGGTGCGTCTCATCCAAAATATTTTATTCACCCTGAAAAAAGAATTTATGGTTCAATCTTTGCAGAATTGTCAGTTTTCATGTACCTAGATTAAAAAAGGGATCTGTGGTCCGTGAAAAATTAAAAGTTCACGTATCTTGAGGTGCTTCTGGCTGGGCGTGGGAGATTGGCATAATCACCATCACTTTCTTGAAGGTTTTCCATTATTTCCGCTGTCCATGTCTTTATGTCAGTAAAGGTTGGCCTTTCCTGAGGTTCGGTGTGCCAGCAGTCAACCATTATATTATACCTAGAATCAACATAAAAATTCATTCCTTTACTGGTAATTTTTACAGAGAATAGTGGTAGAGCAAACAACTTACACTTGGTCATTTGCGTGCTGAGGGGACTTTAATCTACGTCCGAGCACAAGAGTGTCAACAAAATCTACATCCCATGAAAGACCTGGGTAAGGTAAATCGCCCATTGAAAAGATTTCCCAAAGTGTGATTCCATAACTCCAAACGTCACTTTTGGACGAGAATTCCAAGCGTTTGAGAGACTCGATAGCCATCCACCGCCAGGGTAGCGGTTCTTCTTGCTTTTTTACATAGTCCGTATATTCATATAAGCGTCGGGACAACCCAAAGTCTGTAATTTTAGCAGTTTCGTCATGAGAGAGTAGCACGTTTCTCGTCGAGAGATCGGCGTGAATCACATGCTTTATATCGAGGTACTCCATTCCACAAGCAATTTCGTTTGACCATTTGATCATATCTTTAAAACCGATTCGTTTGGACAATGCAGTAGTATCCTCTCCAGCCTGGCTTTCCCTGGTTTCCTGGCTAATTGAAAGCACGTGATTTAAATTTCTTATGTATTTTCAAGGTAGATTCTGTTGTAAATGTTCATTCAAATTCACATACCCTGCAATATTTACGTATAGTTCTGCTGTCACTCCCTTCTGACAATTTCTTAAGTAATCCTGTAAACTTCCCAATGAACATAACTCAGTCGCCAGATATACGAGTCCTTTCTGCAGCTCACCTGTGTATGCTCCAATAATATGCACGATATTTAGATGCTTGCCCAAGTACGCCAATATTTTAATTTCCGACAGAAGTCCCTTAAGTCCACTCCTTTGACAACCATCTTTAGCCATTTTGAGAGCGACAGTTGTTTCCTCTTCGCCCTTAATAATGGCCTTAAAGACAATGCCAAACTGTCCCATTCCAAGTACAGATGCCCTATCTTCAAGAGCAAATTCAACGAATATTCTTTTTTGATTTGGACAAGATCCTCGGATTTAAGTAAACTGAATAAAAATGTTCCTCACCAATTATAAATTTATCCTTAGAAATCTCAAATGATTTATCATATGGGAGCCTGAG
>JAHZNF010002200.1:0-15437 GCA_027744215.1 Troglopedetes dispersus
TTCTGAAAATACATTGAACATTTCAGTAATTTAGTATTGTTTTACAGGCTGATCAACTATTCTACCCCATGACTAACTGGAACACCTGACTTCATTATCCCAATACATTTTGGATGTGCTAATTTTTTAGTTGCAGGACATTTCCAGCCACAGATAGCAACACACATATTTTTTTTTGCTTTTGTAAAGTCGCTAAAGTCAGCACACATACAAAACAAAGTTGTCTTACTTAAGCCATAATTGGCTCCTTTGTTCTTGTCCGATCAAGCAAAAAGACAAGAACAAAGGAGCCAATTTGCTTGAAACTTAAAAATCTCATCACACCTTTTTTCCATTGTTGCTCATTACTGTCATTATTACACATTTTGTCGAGACATTAGCACATGTGTACCAACAAATACGGAAGGAAAAGGAAGCTGTAAAATCCCCCCAAAATGTGACTTTATAGGATTCCGTGTCTCGCCTGACAAAAAAGACATAAAAAGGGTCCCTTTCTTCGGCTGACTTATCCCTCCAGACTAAAAAAATGGAACCTGTCACCACGGCGAGTGCCAACAAATACCCCAATTTCACACCACAGCGGTTTTCATGCCTTCTCCTGAACATGTCTTGTGTGTGTGTGTTTGCTAATTAAGACAAACTTGATTGAAGTCTGGTGAACCATTTTTAAAAAAAAAACCTTTAAGAGAGCTCCAATTTAGGTGTCATCTTTTATCCATGCAATTGAGTGACTCGATTTTGTAAGATGCTTCGCCTCATGGTTCATCCATTAATGTTGTGTAAATACATGTGTCCATCGCCTCTGGACTGACCCATTCATATTTTTGTTGTGTTTATTAGTGTGTTGGTGAGTGAAATGAAGAGAAACTGATTAAAAGAGGGATAGGTAGGTACACACATTAGTATTTCCCGAAACATGCATCATTTCGTCTGTATCCAAATTATCCCCACTTTATCTCTCGTGCTTGCACGTCAAAAAAAAAAAACTAAAGTGACAGGAGAAGCTGGACGAGCGCAAAAAAAGGGAACAACAATTCTTCTGGGAGTTTGAGTCAAGTAGTGTTATCAGCATCATTTATCTCGCAGTCCCAATCCTAATCATCATTGATGGACAACGGGGCCACCACACCACAGAAGCCAGTAGAGACGAAAGCCAATGCAGCAGGTTTGTTTTTCTCAAGTGGACACACGAACAAAGTCATACACACACAATATTATTTTTCTCACTCACTCACTACTACTGTGCGCATAAATGCATACACACTTACTTACCTACAGTTTTTTTTTCTTTTGGAGAAGCGTGGTAATCATAATATTGTAGTGAAAATGTGTAGCAGTGTGTCAGTCAGCAAGCCAGTAAGTAAGTAAAATGGAGATGAGATGTGTGTGAGATGAGCCACAACAAGAGTGAAAAACGAGCATTGAACAAGACCATAATCATCAACATCAACTCATGTATTTATAGTTTTTTTCCTATACAGCTCCCAATAATGTGATGCATGTAACTTTGATGTGCACAAAGTTACGTATCAGCATAGATTTTTTGAAACACTGTTCTCCATATTCACGAGTGGATTTCTGTTCCCTTTAGTCAACCTTCTCCACAACCTTTTTCACTCATTCCTCATTCCCACTCGATGTGGTGAACATGAAGATAAAAAAAGCACATGAGACAGACTAAGTAACGCGTGCTCTTAACGAACAAAAAATACATATTTGAATCATTTTTTTTTACTTTTTTTAAATTAAAAGTTATTATTCTTCGATTGTGGTTTCGATTGTTAACTTATCATTGTGTTTCTTGCAGTGAAGCCGTTGTCTTCAAAATTGCAACAACATTAGCAACTCATGTGTGTGCTCCATGTGTTCACTATGCAGTGACAAAATATACTAAATCTGGTACATTTTTGCATAGGCCAAATCCATGTTTTTATTTTCAATGTTTAAGAAGAGTGTAGTGTGAATAGTTAAAAGGAGAAACAATAGACAAAATTATAATATCAATTTGTTTCACACATTGAGACATTAGCTGTAAGTTTGTGCACACAGATATATACTTGATCTTACGAAGAAAATCAGCATTTTTTGTGACGTGAGGTGATGGTGGGCCAAAGCCAAGAAGCACGTGCGAGACATTAGTTAGTTGCGACAAGCTGAAACATCAACATCATTTGTGCATAGTAAGAAAAAAGAACGTTTCTTTATGAAGCAGAAGAAGAAGAGTAGGAAAAAAGAACTAATTCTCTCCTAAAGCTCACATCTCCAAAATACACTCATTCACTCTATTTTCATTTGCACAATTGGACTTCTTCACACGCTCTCCTTGACAAATTAGCTTCTCATTTCATCGTGTGTCCATAATTCTCCTGTGTGTTGACTGTTGACTCTCTACTGTGCAGTGTTAGATTGAGCAGAAGCAATGGACTGATACATCGTCGTAAGCATTATGGTCATAAAATATAATATATGACCTGATGCACACAAAACACAAGCTTGGACAAAATTCGAGAATAGGAAAGCGGACAGGATCGCAGATGAATGATGGTTGATAATTGATGGAGGGATTATACGTGCAAAAATAAATCCTGAGCAGAAGCCTACATCTTTACCTCGAAAAATGGTAAGTGATCTGGAGCATCAAATTGCATTGAACTGAGATGAGGAGTAGAGTAAGTAATAAAGTAATACATCAATTATGCAAATTACCTATGTTTTGCTTTCAACTGTTCCATTCTAAATGCAAACTCACTCACTTCCCCATCATCATCATCTGTCCATTCAAAAATGAAAGATGCATATGAGTAGTTAAGCGTGTGTTCTTGTCCTAGTTAAGAAAAGAAAAAAAAATTAGCATCGTGCTAAACGACATGTAATCACATACAATCAATTAGCTCAATTGGTTCTGTATTAACAAGCACATGCTTTTTTGGAGAGGTAATCATCTGCAAAAATAGCTGAAAATTAATGGTGCTTCGTACTTCATATTTTTTTAGTTCGTTAGAAAATTCTCCTTTGAACTGATCTTGTCAGGTACATTTAATGTCACAAAAACTGCACGTAATATATAAATATAGTGGCAAATTTAGTAGCGAACAATATATCTTCATGTGCCTGACTTCATGAAATGAGAGTGTGTTTCCTGTTTTTGTCTAAAATAGTAGGTGGCCACATGTTAATCAGCCGTTGCAAATTTTCTTTCCCGATTATTTGAAAAGCACACCAGAGTAGATATTTTTGTTCATTTTCTCACGTACTCCCTCATTATCTGATAATTTGCCAGAGACACATATTCCTGCACAAAGAAAGAAAAAAAACAAGAAATATTTCCCCTTGGTGCACGCATGCTCTTTTACAAATCTGGCGTGTTTAGTGTTCACAAAAGAGTTAACGGGGAAATGCTGAAGAAAGGATGGATGTGGGTTTCTTTTTTTTGTTTTGCGAAACCGAATCCAACTCAAGACATTTGTTTTTTTAGCATGTAATGTAGAATGTACAAATTGTGAACCCTGAAAATAAAAGGCTGCGGGTCGGGTGATGAAATTGTTGGAGCGTGAGAACATATTTTTATTTCGCAAGGGATATGATGATGACTTGTAAGTTAAGCTGTGTCCAAAAATGAACATAAAATTAAGAGGATGGAGTTTTAGTCATAAAAATTCCTGTCTTATTGCAGATGGAACACATTTGTTTGATTTTGCCAATCATTTCACGACTTCAACTGGCTCCCCAATTTAGTTAGTCAGCAAAATAGCAGACCAACTGAAAAATGACAAATGATCATAGTGATTAGCAGAAAAGTTTTGTGTCGTGACATGTGGCCATATTGCCCTGCCATTTTCTTTCTACCAAAGACGAGAAAAGCATTGATGTACCATTATTACATTATATTTGTGTATATTTCTTTCTTGTGATTGATGATGTGCTGCGAAAAAAAAGTACAACACAAGAATTCCTCTTCCATGTTGCGTGCTCCAAATTCCTCTCTTGCAAATACATTCTTGTATTCACTAACGAGAGTTTCTTCTTACAAAAATATCTGAGTGTTAATATCTTGTCCATTTGAGTTGAAAAACGCCTGACTGCTTTAGGTACAATTTATGGCTTTTGATGAGCCACTACATATTTTTAGCGATTTCCAATGGACCAGATGAAGATGACGAAGACATTCCATGGCTAAAGGAAAAAATATATATATTACATTGGCTTCCTTAAAACGCACATTGTGCAAAGTTATGAAACTGTGTGCAAAATGGAATCACAATATATATACTTGAATATTATATATTATGCCATTATACAAAAAATATATATTTTGTTGCAGTTGCTTCGTTTTTTTTTACTCAATACATAATCATGAATTAAAATTATGATATTTTTTATTCAACCAGAAAGGTTACTCTTTGAAGGAGAAAGAGCAAACCTCGTGAACTGGTCAAAGGAAGCCGCTTTTTTTTAAAAAATCATAAATTGTCAATGTTATTCAGAATAAAAAAACAGCAAAAAAAAATTGTTTCAGCCGCGAAAAATATAAAAAATTGTCCTCTTTCGGGAAACTGTTTCGCATCTGCGCTTTATATATATACTTATTCATATTATATGTGTATAACGAAACACATCTTGGAAGAAAGAAAGATACGCGTCATAATATTACTACGTGCATTTCGAGATCTCATCAAACTCATATAATCTTTTTTTCCACTCAACTCATGAAGAAAGCACACAACAAACATCTACAAGAAATCTATAAGTAAGAAGAGTATCAGTTTGAGTTTATAATTACATGAAAGACTTCTTGAGAAGTACATGTTTATCTTTTTGCTCCTTCTTGAAAAAAATGTTTAATTTACATTATCGACCACTCGCAACTATCGGGTGAGTGAGGGATACATGTAAATGTTATTTTTAAAGCATCACATTACACTACTACTGTGCATATTTGTTATCAATAGAGTAAAAGGAAACATAAATTGAAAATTTATGTATATGATTTTTGTAGCCCATGTGAGCATCATTTTTTTGACTGATGAAAATGAGAAGCTTTTTGGGTCATATTAGTCAAGTTTACAAGACATTAGTGACTATTACTGGTACTACTTGAAGTCAAAATGATACGTAATAAAGTATCTGCCCCAGGTGATTACGCGTCGTCCACAGAGAAGAGCACAAAGTTAAGTTCCTTTTTTCCATGCCGATATTTGATCTTATAATTTATTTTGCTTGGGCAAGATAAACAATATTAATAGGAAATTAAAAAAATATATATGACTGGATGGATATGCATTGAGAAATGAGAACTCAATCGCAGTCCAACTTGAACGTATTTTTTGTCTGAGAATGATAAGCATAAAGAGCGATGGAGAGGTTACATTAAGAGATTCATTTAAAAAAGGATCTTGTGACAACTTTTCCTATATTTTCNAGTTAAGTTCCTTTTTTCCATGCCGATATTTGATCTTATAATTTATTTTGCTTGGGCAAGATAAACAATATTAATAGGAAATTAAAAAAATATATATGACTGGATGGATATGCATTGAGAAATGAGAACTCAATCGCAGTCCAACTTGAACGTATTTTTTTGTCTGAGATAAAGAGCGATGGAGGTTACATTAAGAGATTCATTTAAAAAAAGGATCTTGTGACAACTTTCCCTATATTTTCGTATGAGTTAATTATAGCATTTTAGCTAGTCATGAAATATTGATACTGGAGTGTGAGTACACATATTATTTTTTAGACATGCTTGAGGTTCATGTTCACCATGAAAGTCTCGTGTTTTAAGCAGTTCGCTCAGGTAATATACACCACAAAATGGTGAGGTGAACAGAAGATATTTTACCTATTTGGTAGCTTTTGTGATTTAACAAGATAAGCGTTTTCCTCCACTAATGGACGTAGGAGAAAATATAATATTACTGATATACTTTAAGAAGTAAACTTCAAAGAGTAGTGAACTGGAAGCGGCGGCGGCAGAATGCAAAGAAGGAACTTTGCACAATTTTCCATAATAACACTTTATTACACTGTTGAGTTGACAGTTGCCGCATTAAAGACAAGGGTGGTTCACACGAGTGACAAGGCAACCAAAAAATAAAGATCATCTTGCTAGTATTTCATGGGAGTGGAAGGGAGTTAAGACATGACTCGAATATGCTCAAGTACGTTTGTATTTACATATTCAATCCTTATCTTGGCACATTCACCAGCTAAACCTTTGCAAAAACACAGTGTTCAAGTTTCTTGGCTCAAAAAAAAGGAGAGTGCTGCTGGAACTTCAACATTTCTAAAAAATATATATAACTGAAAAAAAAAAAATTTTTCATCTGTTCCTAAAAAATTTCCCTCTGTTTTCCATTAATCAGTGTCGACTCTCTCTCCGTATAGTAATTAAATGTGCAGCTTAATAGTCTTGTAATAGAGTTTGGCAAAGTTGAGCATGTTAGATGAACCTCTTTCCTCAAACATTAATGGTTGTGTTGACAAATAAAGTGCTTTTTTACCACTATAGTAATTAAATGTGCAGCTTAATAGTCTTGTAATAGAGTTTGGCAAAGTTGAGCATGTTAGATGAACCTCTTTCCTCAAACATTAATGGTTGTGTTGACAAATAAAGTGCTTTTTTCCGGTCGGTGTCAACTCATAAATCTTGGTTGGGCTATGCACAAAAAACTGCAAAACCTTCTTCTTTGCGGACATAAAAATTTGATTTATTTTATTTACAAGTGATCTCATAAAAGAACGGAGCTGTACTGTGAGTGTGTGTGTAATGTGGTCTTTTAGGAAATAACAGTCCAGGCAAAAAATTATAATTTGCTTGTTTAACCTTAAAGTTGCACACCGTTCCTCTCCAAAATTGCCAGTTTGGCTCAGCTTCTTATTACACAATTCAACTTGAATTTCAGGGACGAATGGGAGAAAAAAAATACGTAAGAAACTTTTTTTTTGAACATAAATTGTTCTCTTTTTTTGCTTTATTTTTAAAATCCACGTTATGGCTCATTTTGGAACGGTGAGCTTGCATGAGATCATCATAAAAATAGCAGACTGCCTTGCTAACGACTTTCTTAATTTTCTATCCAAGTCGCGTTATCTTCTTGCTGCTGTGTACATTTATTTTTTTTGAGCTTACAACAACGATTTTTCGTTTCTGGCTGCTGTGCAGATTGATGGATTTATGATTGAAAGTGTGGGCAAATAAGTCACTCATCTCTTGACCGGATAAAACAAAAATGTAGCAAAAAAAATTCAGAATGAAGAAGAGGTTGAGAGTTGCACATGTGTGCTTCATTTCTTGTTGTGAGAATGGTGCTCTTGTACGTTGTCACCGGTGGGAAGATTAAAGTCGGTTTATTTTTCTCTTTACTTCGTTCTGGCCAAAAAAAAATTCACTTGGTGCTTCTCAATCTGTTTTTTGAAAACGATCTGGTGATTATTTTCTCAATCCAAAATACATAATCTGGATCTTCTGGGAGGGACGACCTTTTCATGAAGTTGCACATGTGTGCTTCATTTCTTGTTGTGAGAATGGTGCTCTTGTACGTTGTCACCGGTGGGAAGATTAAAGTCGGTTTATTTTTCTCTTTACTTCGCTCTGGCCAAAAAAAATTCACTTGGTGCTTCTCAATCTGTTTTTTTGAAAGCGATCTGGTGATTATTTTCTCAATCCAAAATACATAATCTGGATCTTCTGGGAGGGACGACCTTTTCATTAACACATTTTCTTTCAAAATTTTGAAAAAAATATGTACATTTTTTTGGAAAAGCAAAACAATTACTCACTCAACGCAAGCTCATTTTCTTTCGTTGTTTTTGAAAGCCAAGTGGGGGCATTATATTTAGTAAAAGGTGCAGCTTTGTTGTGTCCTGGTGTACTATCCTAGTTTGCTCATCATCAACAATGAAATGATAAGAAAGATTTTAATGGGGATGACGACAGCTAAACTGCCTTGCACTACTTCACATTTTTTTGTAAGTTTCCTTTTTTTCTCGAAAAAAAATATTTTTTGGAGGAACACACTCAACACAAAGAATTTTAACATTCATCCAAGAGCGGAAACCACGAAAACAATTCTGCTAATCGAAAATTTTGAGGAAAGAAACCATACATGAGCTCTTTCATCTAAACAAAATTATTTCATCCTGACTCTTGCTCCATTTGTGTCCATCAGTATTTTCGATTAACCTGAATAAATAGGAGCGTTTTTACAACAGACCATTTTGTGTGCTCCACTCATTAAAGTGAAAATGAGGAAGACAAGTACTTTTTTTTGTTGATTTTACCTTCACAAAAACTTCTTGACTCCAATCGCATTCCCTTTATGTCGTGCATAAACATTTTTTGGGGGAGAAATATTATTGAGACTAAGTGATTCTAGAATTTGAACGGAAATTATGGTCACTTCTATCATGACGACAGTTTTGAAGAAGACAGATTTTTTTTGGAGAAACCTTCTCCTGTCAAGTTTGACCTAAAGCGGATAAAATAATAAAGCTTCCCAAAAGGTGACAATAGTAATTGCGTGGATTAGTATTTGTGTGTGTGACTCGCAAGGGCAGACCTCTTCTGTTTTGTGAACACGTGAGGGAGTTTACAACTGTGGTTGTTAGCTTTTCGGATTAAGTCATTCAAGACTAGACTATAAGATGGAAGGCAAAAAAAGGAATGTTTTTCTTTGTTGCGTTCTTCTTATGATAACATCACGTCACATTACCAAAGCATAAAAATGTAATATGAGTGACCATAAAAATGAGAAGAGAAGCAGCAAAGGAGCACATATGAATTGCTTGTGATATTGTTAGTGTGGAGCACAAGAGAGGTGTAAGTTGTAAAAGTGACTTGTTGTGGCAATAAATCATTTTATTACCCACTAATTTAGCTGGCTCTCTTTTGTCAATCTGGAAAAGTGAGAAGACAGATTAAATTCATAATAAATTATCCTCCAGCGAGATTGACAACTACCTGGGCCAATTACTGGAGTTTAATTTTGCTGTAATTTTACTCCACGATTTCACGTTGTGGTGGGTCATCCAAGAAGATAAAAAAATATACATTTTAAATCTAAAAGAGGAAATTACATAAATAATTAGTGCGGCCGAACACCTCCATTTATTGTATTCCCATGTAAACTTCAATATCATAGAGGAGCAATACATACATGGTAAATAGGCAATAATACTATTGATAATTCAAATGTGATCCACAGTAAATATGATACTCACTCTCCACGAGAGAAAAAAAATCTTTGCACACATAAATAGTCATAATTTTTTATGAATATTTATTCTGTCTTGTATTGCATTACTAAACTAATTTCAGTTAATCCTTGGCTAACCATAAAAAAAGTGAATGATATTTGTCATCGAACACTCACAATTTTTTTTTATCCTGAAGTGGACACACAAAAAAATATATATATTATGTGAACACATATTGCACACACACAATGTCACATGAAAACGGAGAAAAAAAATATTGTAATGAATCTTATCTGGAATGTCAACAAAGGAGAAAAAAAAACTTAAATGTATCGTGTGTGCATATATGTGTGTGCGTATCAACCAGAACACTTCTGCTCCGTTTCTTTGTATTACGTGTTAAAAAAATATATATAGATACCTATAAGTTGATCATGAATAACAAACCTGACAAAGGTATTTGTTCAATCAGAAGTCACATTTATGTTTCTGATCAGAGTTCGTACGAGGATGTATGTTCAGTCGTCACATTGTATTACAATAATATTAGTATTTATTGATACTTTTATTATTACAAACTGAACATCGGTTCTGAGTTCTGATATGAGAGTACATGTGTAGTACAATAATGTCTGACAAGATTTGAGTCGTGTTTTGTTTGCACATCTTGTGCTCCTGTCTCCATATCTGTTCCAGTTCGACTCATCATGATTGCCCCATCATCATCACATCACCAGCAGCAGGAGTCAGTATAACAAAAAAAGAGTCATTTCAAATCGTTTTCATTCTCTGGAAAATGTATATATTCCCGATAATCATAATAATAATAATAACGGATAATAAAAGTTCTTTTCTAGTATGAACGCACCAATATTTTTTTTATTCCTGCTGTTTTCCCTTTGCAAATGACCAGAAAAAAATATTCCTGGCATCACCACACCAGTCACCACCACTATGACGAGTGATGGACAGGAGGAGACGAGGAGAAAAAAATGGATGAAATTGACATTTTGGTGTGATTATCAGAAAATTGAAAGTTTGTATACCTACGTTCGTATTTATATGATATTCCTATATTAAATAGGTAATTTAGTTATTACAGACGATTAGCTTTATTTTTTTTCCTCAATTTTTGTCACCAAGTTGAGTGGAATATTGAAGCATTTTGGATTTGGATTAAGTGAAGCTAAGGTTGAGCCATAATTTTTGTCCACTACTCTCTTGTGTCCACATTCCCACTACTCTACTTACACGCTTCTCTCTTTTTTTTTTTTTGGCTAACTTTGTTTTGATTGGGAAGCATGCACATTTGTGTTGCAAGGATTAGTGGATTTTATCATTGTTCGTCTGGCGCAACTAAAAGGGATTCTTCTGTTTACTTTGGGATTTTCAAGGAAGGACGTGCACACAAACACACAAAAGCATTATTAGTGCTCCTACTCCTGTAATAATATTATTCTAGGAGAAAATCAAAGCATTCTTATCTTCTCACAGCTTGCATTTGTGTGGCCTTCAGTTAGAGCAGGATTAATCAACCTAAATGCTCTGTAAGCACAAACATTATAGTAGGTCCACGATTACCCTCATCCTTGCATTATATCATTTTTTTTCGTTCAGCTTATATATGATATGTAAGAATATGGGTAAAAGCAAAGGAAAACAAAATATTTTGTCTCAATCTCTAATCCGCATCGATAACTGTACAGATTGAATTTCAGTAATTGTACGTGCGTTTTAATTAAATGCATATGCCAAAAATTAGGCGAATACAATATCTATCACCTACTTAAGTTGATGATAAGCAGGAGAACGTAGTATGCATGTAATATGTATTCATTACTCATGTTCACATTTCTCTTTCTCTCATTCAATTCAATCCCTAATTAGTCACGTTATGTGGCTTGAAACAATAGTCATGATTGGTGGTAACATACTCCACAAGTATTTTCCAATATCTAGATCGATATGCCATAATTGGTTCTGTAAATTACGTGCGTGTAAATAATGAATTAATTAGGGCAAATTACACAACCTCTTTATAGAGCAATATCATTAGTGCAATTAGAGCAAGTGGAAATGTTAATTCAAGAGTTGTATAATATAATTGAGCTAATTTTTGGTTGTTGATAGGTGAATAATGAAGCGGAGATTGTCAAAACCTCACGTGTGTTCCGCTCCGCTCCTCCTCATGATTCTTGCACTCTTCACGCAACCTGTTGACGGAGGAACACTAGTCGATTCGGAAGAAGGCTCGTTAGTCAAAGTTCGACGACAACCAAGCAATTCCACCTCCACCACCACCAACAACGACGGAAGTCCACGTAAGAAAAAATGACATTACTTGTTGTTTTATTCAAGTATAAAAAATAGCTACAGATATACAGATTGAAGCCATTAAAGACACAGAATGGAGCTCATTAATTGTCTAATTATGTCGTTCAGAGTTGTGTAATGAGCTGATTAGGTATGCATGCACGTAGGATACACGTGCATATTCTCGCTTCATTGTGTTGTACCTAATTAAAGCTTCGTTTTTTTTTATTTTTGACTTTTTAACAGAAATTTTCATGATAAGCGAGACGAGTCGTAGACAGGAAATTCTGGCCGATGTTGGAGAAACGGTTTATATTGGGTGTTCTCTGAACAAAAGCACCACCACTGGATGCGAGTGGTACAAAGTAAGAACAAAGTGCAAATGTATTTACTTTACTTCACCAGATCCCTGAATGCAAAAAAAAAAAAGAATGAATGCAAAGTTTCATGCTCACTTTTAACATTCATAAAACCTCCACAGAAGAGTCCATTGGGAGGTGCACGAAAGAGGATCACGCAGTTTTTCGACCGCTACCAGATCGTCACGTCGTGTCAGTTAAAGATCCGCTCGGTGACCTATGATGATGCCGGCACTATTATTTGCAAAGCTTCCTCATCTGACTCAGCCGAGCCGAGCATTTACACCAACCAACTTACAGTCACTGGTAAAGAACAAAATGATTTCATCAATTAAAAATATTACTTGCATAATTGAATCATGCTGCCTGATCTAGCGGGGTTCATCTTGAAATCGTTTACCATTTTCATACGCATTTCCATGAATAACAAAAATTTGGATTATTTCGAAGAGCAGTTATTCTATTAAAAATGATGAACAATGGGCACACACATAGTATTTCTGCGTGTGCACAGAATTAATAGAGATCTGTGATCTCTGATTTGATCGAGTGGACACAGAGTTAAGAATTGATTTGGATGAAAAATAAGCATTCATATAAAATACTTCGTGACAGGCGGGTTGATAAGAATAACGCGGTGATAAAAATGGTTCATAATTTGTCCTGTACATTGTCCGTGTATTTCCCATGCAATTTTGATTCATGATGGATTACATGTACATGAATACATTAAAAGAAAAATTTCTGTTTGCATGTCGTGTGTTTAAATATTCAAAAGTATTTTAGTAACTGTGTTATGTGCAATATAAAGAATGTGTTCATTCATCTCCATGCACTAAATATTTGCAATGGCTTTATGCCACTATTGTAGTGGATAATCGGAGGAGACATTCAGAAGAGCAATTTTTCATTACGATAAGCTTAACTCAGTGGACACATGTAAACGGTGAAGTTTACACGAGAATTTATCAATTCACAAAATAAAATACACCACTTCAAATGAGCTGGTCATATTTCACTCTGTTCAACATTCATACAAGATGATTATAATATTATTATTAGGTTTAGTGGGAACAACCATTAGTTATTATACAATTATTTTATTTACCTGGATTATCCACTTCCAGTTTAAAATTAATGTGACGGATGAGCCATAAAGAAATTTTAATATGTAAAAAATACATATTTTACACATCTACACATGCCTGACCATAATGATTATAATATGTAACCTGCTACATCGTTACTCTCATAAATTGGAGGCATTAAAGATTGGTGCAGTTATGTAAACACTGTAGCGCATTTTAGTGCATATTTTTGATAAACAAAGCACCCACCTAATTATGTCCGAATGAAGGTGATAACCGTGTAACCACAAATTAGATGAGTAAGCAAGTTCAAAGCCTTCCTTTTGTCCAGATTAATTAGCCGTGGCATGTAAAGAGAAAAGAAGACAAAGAGGATGTCTTCCTTTCCTTGTCACGTCAAGTCTTCTTTACTCACTTCCAAGATAATTGATGAAAGTTGTCACTTTGCTCAAAACATGTTTCCCACTTTTGATGGATATTTAATGGAATGGAATGTGGAGATTGTTATCAATTTTTATTTCATAGCCTTTTTTGTTTGTAGTGAGCCGAGTTAGCACTGTTTTTTAGTTGCACAAGTATGAATTCATATTTCCACACGTGTGTTCCTAAAAAATATATAGAGAGCTGTTTTGTGTGTGTATGAGTGTGTGCATCATAATAAAAAAAATGTTGCTTGCTCACTCACACAACCGATGATAACTTCATGATAGTCATAATAATGACCACATTCTTTTTTCGTGAAAGCTCACCACAAAGTGTCACGCACGAAACAAGAATGGTGTAAAGTTCATCATTTTTTTGTCTCCCTTTCTTTTGGTCCAGAAAAAAATTGTGCTCGTTAAGTGAAAAAAAGAAAGGCAGGGAGCACACGTTGGTATGCACGGATGGACGTGAGTTGATAATCAGTCAACACTTGAGCAAAAAAAAACTGGTCCTTCTTTATCTTGTCCTCTTGTCACTCGCCTTGTTACGTGCATCCATCCATCCATAACAGAAAATACAAGTTTTGTCTCTGGAACGAACGATGTGACACGAACATTCGAAGTGGGTAACATGAGAAAAAACATAAATATGTACATGCATGAAATGATTCAGCTTGAAATTCCTCTTTATCTCGGGGCTGCCAATCAATTATCAATATTACAATTTTGTTTAAATACATTTTTGTATTCGTCACGGGAGACTAATCCACACTTACCCATTTTTTTATAATTAAAGGTTTAAAGGAAGGAATAACGAGTTTTTGTGAAATTACTCACAAGAAGAATCAATTTTGTGATGATTGCATGAAGATCAATCAAAGGTTGATAAGAATATGAATATGAATCATTCGTAATTTTTTTTGACAAATGAGTGAAAGTTGTCACCTGATGAAAATGCCTTGATAAGGCATTTTCCCCAGCGTTGGCATCATAATATTATGAGTTCATAATGTTTTTGATGGTAGATATGGATTTTCTAATTAATTAAAAATTAGAAGTAAAAAAAATGAATGGGAATTGATCGGATGAGTGGGGCCACTTCAACCAGAAGCTCAATCGACAAAAGTGTGTCCTTCTCCATGTCAATCGGTTGTGCGACATAAAAATAATGATAAGAGGCAGATTGGATCAATGTTTTGTATGGAGTCGAGATAATTTTAAAAAATACTGCTGCTAATCTAAGCAACCTATATACTCAAGTGGCCCACACTTTGTTGTAAAAGCATACATATGTAAATTTAAGTCGGATATTGGTTCAACGAAGCGTTTTTTTACATAAAGTAGAATTTTAGTGATGGAAATGTCAGACTCGTCAATAATATAGTTTGATCAGGTGTTGTCTCCATATTTTTTGGGGTTAGTCAAGATTAAAAAGTTGTGATGGCATTGATGGGGGATTAGTGAAAGACTGAAAGCAGAATGTTTTCTGGTAAAAAATATTTATTGATGATTTCAAGGTGAACTTTGCTTCTGTCAGGAGAAAAAAATTCCTTATCTATCTTCCATTGTGTTGTATTTCATTGTTCGTACGATTGTGGACGTTTTGTTTATGGTGATGTTGTAATTTAAAAAATTTTCCACTAATTTTGTTCTTATTATTGACTTTAACTTTTAGGACAAGAAGACCCACTTGGGAATATTTTGCCAAAGCCATCATCATCCGATAACTCGAAGAGAGTGCTGCCCTACTCAGAACCGGAAATTGTGAAGGAGCTGTTCTCCGAGGACCGCCTCCACAGAGCCCACAAAGGAGATAATATTTCACTCAGGTGTGAGGCAAGTGGGAATCCAAAGCCAATGGTCACTTGGAGAAGGGTGCGTCCATAATAAAATATATTAAAAATATCGATCATAAAAGATGAATTTATACTTAAAACGCTCCATTTATTCAAATGATAACTTTATTAAACAAAAATGTATATATGGTTTTGTATATTTTAGGGAAGTAAAAACTACACAGCACCGACTGCTGGATACTCCTACCTGAAACTCTCAAATCT
>JAHZNF010002201.1:0-13092 GCA_027744215.1 Troglopedetes dispersus
CTCCCACGTAACGTAACGGCAAGTATTTAAAACGTCCCTTCAAGGAAGCAATGCTGCAAATCACCTTTTGTGGACATCTCATTCGCACAATAAAAAACACCAAGGAACAGAGCGAAAATTAGTGGAAGGGATTACAAACTTAGATTTCTTAACTGTTTTAAAGTAAAATGTCGAAATCGCTATATAAATGACTTGAGCCAAGTAGTAACTTCTGAAACAAAATCCATGATTTAAAAGTTGTTGTGGTCCCAAACACGCGAGTACATGTAATAAAACTTTATTACGTAATCATGACCCGTAAGTTGGGCACATGTAAAAACAATAATTGTTCAACACGGGATTGCGATTAAATATTCTCATTCAAGTCTTCTGACAAAATCCACTAAATTTACATGCTCAATTCTTGTAGCAAACTAGCATTATTTTTATAAAACAAGAAAACAGGAAAAATCCTCGTTTGTATCTCGTGTAAAACACCAAAGAAAGCACAGCAATGCTTTTTGCAGCCCACAAGCTATTGGTCCGCAACAACTTTAACAATGATGATGATGTAGGCACATGAATAATTTCAACTCAAATCTCATTATATGACCAAAAATGTAAAAAGAACCGTTACTTATATGTAATGTGTCAAATTTCCGCGCTGCCTAGGTTCAACTTAAATCCCTTAGTAAATCTCCAGTGCACGATTCCAATCAGCCAGTTTATTTTGGGCATGTAATAATGGTAATAATGAGTTAGGGCACGGGCAGCCAAAGATTAGGCATCGGGTGTAGCATGGTCGTTTCACCCAGTAACATAAAGTGTTGAACTTGCTGACAGGGCTGTCATCGCAGAATAATTAACCTGATAGTCTTCATGACTTTTATTTTGGACAAACCGTCTTAGAAAGGTTTGAAACAACCTGGCTTGTACAAGAAAGTTACGCTGCCGTTACAATTTTAACAATTTGAAAAAGTAGCCCAAGCCAAACCTTCAAGAAAAAATGCCGACATACACCACATGGCGTGTACTCCAAATATGTGCTTGTGTAGATATGTATGTATAAACGAACACCCAAGTTTTGTCTTTACAAGCAAGGGTATTTTTTTGAATGTCTGTCAACTGTTAACATTTTGTTCTCCAACCTGTACAGTTTATATAGTAATGCTCCTTCCTCTGTAATGTTTATCACATCATTAAAATAATGCGTGATGTATCATTTGCACTCCCCTATATTGTACTATTGCAGATATAAAGAAATTGGTTGATATAGGTTTATCAAAGAATCATACGTTCGTGCAAAATATTGAAAATTTAAACATGGTTATGCAATTTTAGTTCAATGCAACCAGAAGTACATGCCAACTATTGCCAACTTCAACATCTGTACCCTTTTGTTTTGAAACACTTTTTTCTGTAGTAGCAATTATATCTCGGGATGATGACAGTGAAATGACGAGGATGTACTGGATGCGAGATCAAAGCAAGTATCACATAACTTGAAACATTCTTTCCTTTATGCTTCTTAAGATAGTAAATTCTTTATATGAATTAAAGGGGCATTGACAAAAGAGTGCGTTGAAATTCTCAACAAACGTATGTATTACTTTCTCTTGAACATTTATTGTGTGCAAACAAGTGGTGGAAGTATATTCGACTTTCAACTGCTTTCACGTATAATTATTACTATACTATATCATAATGACTAAATACGCAGAAGATGCATAGAACTTACTACAGTTTCAGCAAATGTGGAGACATCCTTGTCATTGACTATTATATCTCTACGCATAAGTGTACATACACTTATCTTACAAGTTTCTTATGATATGGTACATTGTTATCAGTTTCAAATATCGTGGCAATCTAAATATTATAATGTTATGCTTTCCTAACTGTTGCATTTATAACAGTGGAATAGTGGAAGCTGCGAATGCTTTCAGATGGAAATGTGCATGTAACGTAACAACTCCAAGTTTCTGTTAACTTTGATAACAATGGTGGCCAATTGTGTTCTTACCATGTACATTTTATTTAGTACATAATTCTCTCCCATCAACTTCCTAGTTTTTGTTCATGACGGCACAACTGCTTACAAGAATTTTCTCCAAAGCTAATAATAGTAAATGTGGCGTTGTGTTATAGTGTTGAGTATTACCAGTTCAAATGGAAGCAGATGCATGGTGACAATGATGGTACAATAAAGGGGAAAATGTTTCTTTTTTCTGTAAGACAAAAATGGTTGTCGTAGCCTAGAAAATACGAACGTGGCAAAAGTCGCATTCCTTTTCTTTTTGGAAAATTCTTGTGCCAATTGATCGTGCCTAAGTAGCTTCACTTTTTTCTACCCAGTCGATCGTTAGCGCAGTTAACTTATAAAGTAATATGTACGTACAACAGGGAGAAGCGACACTTGTTGTGATGAAGGATTATATACGAACAGAAACACGTCTTAGGACAACTTTGCTAAATCTGGAGAGAAAAAAGTCTACTAAACTCTTGGTATGCAATCTGCACCGCAAACACAGAACAAAAGTGGCGCTGATCAGAAAGGTAGTAGAGAATGTCAAGAATGCTACATTTCTCTTTGCTATTGATTATCTCGCGTGTACACATTCTTGGGAATTGGTATGGCATGAATTCCATTCGTAATAGTTAGGAGTTCCATAAGCGCATCAGGTGCACTCAAAAATTTTTCAAAAAGCCTTTGTTTCCATCTCGTTTGGAAAATGCGTACAAAGTTTTATAAGTAGGACGTTTCCAGGCAAGTCTTGACTAAATATAAGAAAAAAAATAAAGTAAGACATACATGGGCAACTGGATGGCAGCTCATCTGACATATCATCGCAGTCGGGCACAGAATTGCACACTGCTGACAACGGAATGCAGCCACCACCGCGCTGACATCTGAATTGGTCGGGTCGGCACTGAACTGTAAAAATAGTTTCCATTTGGAATCGGTTATCACCATTAGTGCGTTGAAGAAAGGGAAAATAACTCTACACAAATCCCATTTTAACGAAATACCGGGAGATTACAAAGCCTCTGATGTCTGTCAAAATAGTTTTTTGACGTATCTAGCGTTAAAAGCATACTACGTGCATTGTATGAGCGAAATGTTGATGTATTAGTGAAAAGTTATACATTCGTACAAGCAGACAACACTGGGCAAGAACTTGTCCGTATTCTAATTCTTTTTTGCTAATTTTTAGCTCCACGAAGAAAAGCTTCTTTAAAAGAGAAACTATCAGCAAAAAACAGCATACACTTGTTATTCATGCAATTTTGATGCCTCAACAGAACTGGTTGACCTGTCAGTGAATCGGACAGATTCCGATAGACGACTTAATTTGCCATCATCATCTTTACGAAGGTAAGAAGAAAGGAAGTTTTTAACAAAATACATTATGCAAATTTCAGGAAAGAATTCACTAAAACTGAAAGAAATTCGGTAGAATATATATAGACAGGATTACTTTAGAGAGACTCTATACTATAAAAACAAAAATAATATGAACAAACTTCTTTGACAGCCATTTTCATCTGTTCTATCGATACAGTCGCTACGACCGTTACAAACGAAGCGACTTGGTATGCAAGTTCCATCTCCACATCTAAATTCACTTGTTGAACATACACCTGCAATACGCAATAAGCAATCATAATATGTATATATGTATGTAGTACAACACAAACTTTGACATTGCAGTAAAAAAGCAAACATATATTTTAAAAACATAACTTAGTAATTTACAGAAGCACCAGTCATGGGCAATACGACAAATTAAGACAACCAACGTTTTACGCAGTTTTAAGCGCAGTACAGGTTTGTTTTAAATTTAATCTTCCGTTTAGAATTAAACAGAGTCATTTAATAGGAAGTAAAATATACAGAACACTTGCTGTGACTGAAGTTTTTCCTACCTGGGACATAGTTGCATTTGGATCCTTCATCAGAATGGTCTACAAAAACGTATATATTATTCGCATCAATTAAAATGCATGGGGCATTGTGAGACGATCCAATAGGTAACCAATAAATGATTAGCGCTCCCACTTGTTAGTGGTATTTACCTGGACAATCTGGAGTCTGATCACATTCGCGGCTTAGATCAATGCAAGTTCCATCCCCGCATTGAAACTGGAATGGACTGCATGCTGGAGCTAAAAAGGTAAACAGATCAACTTGTATAGAGAAACATAGATATAAGCCATTATTTCATTTTTCCACCATGAAAAATGAACTTGAGTGTGAGCCAAGAGCATGAAAAAAGTAAGATACATAACCTTGTTGAAAGACAGAGACAGGTTATTAATATTTTGAAATGCTAAGCAAATAACCCATGGGTTTAATAAGCGGAGCTGTGTGCGTGTGTGCGTGCGACTCCGTCTTTGAAGCATCTTATCCACTTAGCGTAAAAGTGGAAGAGAATAAGTATTGGTAAATTTAATATTCATCATTATAACCCTTCCCTTTTTCACCCGATTGCCAAACAAAAATAGTGTTGCTTCCTTTAATTTTGATACCCAGCACAGAAATTAAACTTCCTCAGCCTTTCTCCTCATCATTGCAGAAATTAAAGACTAACAATAATTCTCCTTCTTCTGTCTGTGTTCACGGCACCGCCATTTTCACTAATTGTAAATATTGAATGTAGGAGACGTTAAAAACGTTTTTTTCTCTCTTCAAACGTTGCTTTATAACTTCTCCTTTACAATGAATAAATAAATCCATATCTATACAATTCCAGCGAGCAACAATAACTTATACATATCTCATTTGAGATCTCAAAAAAGTCAATTATCGCCTTAAGCACGGAAGCACTACAGAAAACCGGACGGAAGAGCCTAAAAAATTCCACTTTGCTCTTCTCAGATAAATTTTTTTTTATTGAATATCATGATCCCCTGTGGCTGTTGCTTTCGTTTTCACTAACTTTATTATTATTCATCTGATATTACAATCGTGAAGGTATCATCCCGTGCCAATATTTATACGATGGCTGGAAGGAAGTATGTATAGCTTTACAATCTTCATCGACAGTATTCCCAGTCTCACAGAACATTCCTCTTCGACTGCTCATAATCAGGAATGAGTTGCAATAAAAATTCATGATATTAAATTTTGTCTGCCACAAAGTTCAGTAATTCAATTCATCTGTGGATAAATGACCAAAGTAAAAGATCAACAAAATACTGGAGAATATTACATGGTAAAATTTATAGCGTAAAAATTATAACCTTCTGATCGTGTAATTCACCTCTCCCCGCCCAAGCATTTAATTTTTATGGGAATTATCTTGTGTTACACTGACACGTGATTCAACACATACAAATATAATTCATACAGTAAGTAGACACACGATGGCGAATTTATAATAGAGAATAAAAACGGAGACTTGTGAAACTGTTGTGAGGTTTGAACGTGTCAAAGATTTACACCTTCACAGTTGTGAAAGTTTGCTCAAAAGTCTGGAAAACGTGAGGGAGAATGTTTAAAATGACTTACTTCACTTTAATGGGATTTTGTAAATGGTCAAAAGCCATTTTTTTACCCTTTCAAAGAGTTTGCATGCAATTTGCACGCTCTGCTGACGAACTCGTCATAAACTTTCCATACATGTAAATACCTATCTAATATTTCAACCATGGTTATCTATATAAAGTAGTAATATAGTTTCAGAGAAGACTTGCAAAAATAATATTTTGCAAACAAATATTTCTAAACTCCCTCCTACCGAGTGATTTATTATACTTTTTTATTTTTTCATTGCCGCNATATATTTTCTTATTTCAACAGGAGGCCAAAGACAGTTTAAGTACCGATATAAATACTTATGTAGTGAAGATCATATTTCCTTCAAATGTATTATGACAATTCTGTCTCTTGCTGGAATTTAGCTAAATCTTCGGCAATGGATGCTTTCCTAAAAATTGTGACGAGCTTTTTGAGGATATATTTCTTATCAAAGTGGAAAAGTGCTGACAGAAAACAGCGATCCTTCCGCCTTTTCTTACGTGACATATTATAGAACTTTTGAAGGTACATGGATTTTGAAAAGAAAACACTCACGAGCAATATATTTCTTCATCAAAGTGGAAAAGTGCTGACAGAAAACAGCGATCCTTCCGCCTTTTCTTACGTGACATATTATAGAACTTTTGAAGGTACATGGATTTTGAAAAGAAAGCACTCACGAGCACAATTGGTTTCATCCAGCCCATCTGAACAATCCCTTCTGCGGTCACACACTTGGGATCGTTGAATGCACTTCCCGTCACTACATTGGAATTCAAATTCTCTGCAATGTGGGATGATTGCTGCAAAAATAGCAAAACAGGAATTAGTCCCTGCAAACTATTCTTTTCCTTGCATCCCCACATAAAGTTGCCAAATCTAAAGGTATTTATTACGTATGTACAATGTTCTCCGCGGAGAATAAGTATATAATATATACACAATGTCTAAAGTGGGTACTGTTAGATTATAAAGCAAGAATTATTGTAAGTCTTTAATAAAAATATGAAATATTATACGAAGAACTTCACGTGACTTGGTACTTAAAGACACACCATCACCGAAGATTAGTACATCTCATTTCATTAGTTTAGAACTGCAAGTTAAAAGGTTATTTTGTTTAACACTTCAGCCATGTTAATCTTTTCGCATAGTGTAATCCATCAGATTAGTTAAATTTATATCAAATAGTTTGTTAGCCTAAGTAAAAGCAAATGGTTAGAGACGTTCGGGAATGAGACGCATATATAGTCTCAATGACAAAACAAATTCCTACATAGGTGAAAGACAGCAAACTAAAATGTAGCGAACATAATGGTCATTTAACAGTGAAATGAAAACCATGCTTTGCTTACTGGAGTTTTTATTTGCACATGCTTCTGGTGTTTCATCGGACCCATCCTGGCAATTACGAGTTTGATCGCAAACCCGAATTTTTTCGATACAAAACTTTGTCTCAACACACTCAAACTGAGTCCTCAGATCGCAAGCTGTTCTCGTAGATGTGGATGTGTGCATAAATATATATGAGGAGAAGAGAAAATCAAAGTTCAAACTTAACACAAGTCCGCCTTCCCAAAAGTATTCATAAAAAACTCAAAGTAAAACTTAAATGATCTTAAAGCAGTTTGAAGCCGGATTAATTCAAGCCAAGAGATTAGTATGAACAACACATTATTATAAGGTAAAAATAGTACTCCTTAAAACCAAAAAAAATCTCAAAACATCGTTCTAACATATCGCGCAAAAATAATATTGTATATGCATGTGTTTACACACAGACGAAGGATCTTCTCTGATATTTACAGAGGAAATAGACATGTACATTCCAAAAAATCAATGTTCATTATTTAAATCATCAAAACTGGTGATGATTTTTTACTAGGTGACAGGAACAGCCACAGCGCTGAGCATAAAACTAGTACACAGAAGACACCGTGAGCACTTAATCAGCCAAGGAGACTCGCCGAAACCAGTCATCCCTGTATACTTTACATTAACATTTAATAATAATTCAACTGATTCAACGAAGAAGTCTAATTACGATGCTGAATGTACAAAGCACACGAAATCGATATTGTAGGTGTGTTATTAAATATAACCGATCATATTATACATAGTGTCTTTCCACACATAAAAAATATTTACATTCCAGACTCCGGTGCGTGAAGTGCCTAGTAAACAAACAGCCCAATTCTCTGCAATAAGTTAAGTGCTCCCGGTAAGCTCATCCCTTGTCACATCATCAAATTATTAAAATTGTAGTAAAAACAAAAACAAATGAAATAAACACGAGTATTTACAACACCATCACCGTTCCCACAATGTTATTACTATAACCAGTTTCAACAAGTGGCGCGTTCAGCGCGTCTGGCGGAGGTATGACTTTCCTCCCAAAAACCGCGTCATAAAAAATGATTGTGTAAAAACATTTAAAAAAAAACAAAAAAAATATGTACATCCGACCGAACCAGGTTAATAATAATGTTGCAGAACAGTTACTACTGTTGCTTTGTACAATAAAACAAGACATTCCTCTGACAAAGACAAAATGGACAGCATACGTTTAAGAAAAGACGGGCATAAAAATGCAACAGTGCGACATGAAGTGCGTTTCGTAGAATAAAGAAATATTTTATCTTGGAAATTCTGGTGACATACGACAATTTTGGTGTTCATCCTCGTTAAATTCGCAATCTTTCCTACCATCACAAACACTACTCTTGGGAATACATTTTCCCGACTTGCAGGTGAATTGATCCAAAGAGCATCGAGCATGAAAGCGATCATCGCGATTTTGTGGCGGCGGTGCTGTGTAAATAATAAGTTGATAATACCATATAATAAAATACATTATAATGTTCTGACATTTTTTAAATTGCTGAAGATTCATCACCAACATAGCATGTACTCATTTCATGTTTCCACCCAGAAATATTCAAAAGTAAAAATATGATCATACAACTAACTTGTATTGTTTGTAAAACTACTTTGCAATTCTTTGCGCATGTGAACTGCACACCACACCACCAGCATGAGGTGCAATAAGTGTTCGTCTTACTCACGCACGATACAATGCCCTCGTGACCCCTCGTTTGAAGTAATTCATTCTCTGGGACATGCAACACAATGGATGAAACAGAGATTCCATAACAAGATTTCCTTCGAGCTAGAGAGCTAGACCTCCATCACGTAACGGGCATGAACACACAGTAATAATGGCGTCATCATCTTTTCTCGCTATTTCACATTACTACAGCATTATTATGTTTTGTAATGTGAACTGTGGTAACTGAATTTTGATTTGACAGTCACAATTTCTCCTTGCTATTATTGTTGCATCGTCGTCGTTAGGTGACATTAAAAATATGTGTTGCCCTTTGACATTCATTCAAGGTTTGACAAAAAATAATAAGAATGCAGCCGTACCAAGCATAAGGTATTTATAACTCATGAACTACTATCACAACTATCATGAGAAAGTAACATGACATGTTTATTTTTACTAGAAATACAAAGTATTACTTGTTCGAGATAAAATAAAATTCATATCCTCTCATTTAGCATAAATATGTACTAATACAAAATTTCTTTCCTTTTCTTTCTTTTCAAGATTGCACATTTACCTTTCAGCATTGTCATCCTTATCAAATTCTAATATCATAAAATTTTAAAACTCCTCGTCTTTCCCTTGAGTGATTGTCTATTGCTGTGTGGTCTACATTACCATTAAAGGCGGAATGAAACCAATCTCATCTAAATGCAATAATGCCTGTAGTAGTTATAGTAGATACTTATCTTGAAATGCAAATATCTCAGAAGGCACTGTAATTGTAATATGACGCTTAAGCTTTCATTAAAGTGATGTCACCATCTTGCAGCAAACTTCGCTTGGAAAATGTTTTACTTATTTTTATTGCATAATCTGACGTCGGCTGAAATGGGTGTGCCCATATGCTCTTTACATGCTATTGTTACACGAACACGATTCCCCTTTTTAATACCAAAATATTGTTGATGTCCAAGCTTTTCTAATAATCTAATGTTCATTTTGATGAAAGTATGTAGCTATTCACAAATTTGTGATTTCACTCAGCTGCATATGAATTCCTTGCATTATCATAGATTAAGGAGCAGCTCATGCCGAACCAGACAGTGGGGGCTGCCAAAAAACAACGCCAAATTGACTGTGAATAATCTTGTAATGACGAAGATTATTAATTTTTTATACTTAAATCTAAATACTGGATTGAAAACGGGAACTTTATGGGAAGAACCACGTAATAGCTAATTCCATTTTGGCACTTTTGTGTTTGTTGAAGCATAACGTACGTAACAGTGGTGGTGCATGCAAACAAACTTGAATTTCACCGCACACGCACCAGTCACACAATCACTTATTCCTGCTCTCTCAAGTAGTATTTTGACCTGACATTTTTAATGGATTCTTTAATCCGTTCACAATAGTGTGTTTTCTTCGTGCTAGATTGGATGTTTCAGGAAACTGAAAAGGATTATTAAAATATGGGTGCATGGTACACAAAAAGTGATTATATCATCGACTCTGGGATGACTACTGCTGCGAGTGAGTGGGGTCTATAACATTCCACCTCAAGCCAACCACACAACCAACCACTCGGCGAGTGCCTCAAGGGTAAAAAAGGTTCTCTGTATTACCTATAATAATATAATTTTAAAAAACGGGAAAGCATTTACATTATATGACGTCCACTCGTCTGCTTCTGTCATATGCCCTTTAAACATTGATAATGTATGTCCACATGCGCGCTTTATATACAACAAATGTACTGCCCCTTGAGACTATTAAGGCTGTCAAAAGAAAAAAATCTCTTAAGAAAAAAATCCGAGTCAAAATCCTTAACAGGAATAATTAAGTTAAGATTAAGGAATAAATTGACGGGATGTATGTGATCTGAATACTGGGAACCTACTCCTCCGCTTCTAAATTACTATTCTTTCTCTGCCCCCCTCCTCTCTCCAACTTATTCATTTGTCCACTGTAATTTTCCAGACGGTTTAGTGATGCCTCTGAATTTATTTGTAGGGACAGGACTTACCTAAACATACTCGCCATACTTTTGAGCATTTTAATAGCTACATAATGCTTTCTAATAAAGCTTCTAACCTCTATAATGAAAAGGAAGAAATTACTTTCAGTTTCATCTTTCCAGACAGGGGGACCACGAAACATCATGAACAAAAACAGACGAGAATTTAACAACTCATCATGTACAAAAATGAAAATAAATTTGAATCGTGAAGTTCATCTGCACATTAACAAAGCCATATTTGGTATATCATTAATTGTGTTCGAATTAATTAGGTTGATGTATCCTGGATTCTTGAGAGCACCCATGAAGTTTAGATTATGTGTTGTTTTTTTTAAATCTAGTTAGCTCATCCTTTATTCTGATTCAATCGACACAGTAAGGTTTTTATGGAAAGTCTACTTTGTCTACAAATTCAGTATTAATGAAGTGTCCAAAATAGAGTAAACTTTCATTCTTTTTTTAAAATTAATTGCATGACCTGAATAAATCATATTTTCCATTCTTCAACAACCAGCTCTGACCTATTCAACTTTTCAATGAAGGAATGAAATACTCCTTCCTACGCTTGTACAAAAAAATGTCTTAACTTTCACACAACACTCCCATGCTAATAATTATCATTCCCGTCTATGAATATAGGTTCACTTTATTGTGACAGTTTTGTTTAGAAACAGATTTCCCTTGCTTCCTACACCGACGTGATAATTAATATAAGCTTGGGATTTCCTTGAATGAAGCCTACATATGCCATACAAACACTGTACCGAGTCAACCCTTTCGTGTTCCATGGTGCTTACGAGGGTAAGTAAGGCGAGATTTCTGTGAAAAATTTAGGAATTCAGCAAATGCTGAGGAGTTGTCTAAGTTTGTTGTTTTACTTATAGAATACCTCACAGAACTATAAATCCCTGCTACCTACTTTCGTACGTGCAGCTGCAACACGAAACCTCAGCGATTCTCTTATACTTATGCACTTCCCATATTTAAAGCTTTCACGGATAAACAAACCACGTCTTCAGTTACCTATACAAATGATTGTCATGATGAAGATATATGATAGCATAGACACACACAAGTAATGACAACATGCTGTGAGAAAAGTCTCAAGTGTGTGCTAGCAGTCGATCAATCAATACAACGTATGATGTAAGACGGATAATATTGTGTCATCATGGAATAATAATATACTTTCACTCACAAACATTCTGAAAATAACGATAGGAGAATTCACTTTCCTATATGTATACAAAGTGATAAGCATAGTTTATACTGTGATAATTACCTCGAAAAGAACGTCCTACAAGAGAATTAGAACGCTGGCCCTGCACTAAACTAAGGAAAATGAATGAGAGCACAAGAACACACTTAGCATTGTCAACTTTTGACGTTGGGAATAATACGAGGGTTGGTGACATTTTGCTGATGAAAAGCTGAGAGTCCGGAAAACCCGGGCATCCAGCTCACAACAACAACGTACACCCCCAGACAATTCTCCCACAAGAACAGAAGAACGCGAGCCAGCGATGATTATTATTATTATGACGAAGCTGTATGGGACATCCACTTGAATATTATCGTGCAGAGTGTCTAATGTCGTTGTCTCACACACGACTCACAAGAACAAAGTCATGGCCTTGCTATCTTTTGAAGGAACAACGGCGCTAGCACACTCGAGTGAGTTTCTTCTGTGACAATAAGAGGCTGGCGACTGATTATTGACTAAAGCACAACAAATTCTAGCACGAACACTCCGCAGGAGTGGATTGTCAGTGGTGGTGGTGATGATGATAAACCGAGAGAATCAAAACTCACAATGATTTTCCTTCTTGTCAATCACAGTTTCGAATTCCTGACTGGCTCCTTCTGCTGCTCTAACTCGAAGGAGGACCACACTAGTGCAGCCTCGTCATGAGCACAGTCAACGTAATAATCATCATAATATTTTCAGTTTTTATTATTATTACCCTTACTGATCATATTTAAGTACATCACAAACTCACATTACTTTCAACATTTAATGACTAGTTTTTTTTCTATAAGCTTTCCTAGAGTTGTCGCAGTTATTTAGCCACAATTTCACAAAACTGGGCACTACAACAAAGTCGTTCTTTAGTATTATTATGTGATTCTACCCTTCAACTTTTTGCTGGAGTGAGTGAACACAATATTATTATTATCTCATCATGATTTTGTAAAATGTCTCCTCATTGCAGTCGAGATAAGTTTTAACTTTTGATCTGCTGTTGACCAAGTTGATGATGAAAGTCTCGTCTCTAAAATATATGAGCAGGAAGGAACGTGCACATTCCACTTAAGCGAAATTGACACACCGAGAGTCCCGAAAGTATTACGTAAAAATCTGAAATGTGAGAAAAAGACCAGTAAAAGAATTGCACCACGCTATGCACAAAAATAAGCTCTACAAAAAGAGCAACACGAGACTTGCAAGTTGGTCGACATCCTTCGACTGTTAATTGTGCAGTGAGTAAAGTGACGAGCGAGCTCACCAACCACTGTACT